>CM034356.1:60573437-60597828 GCA_019925275.1 Mytilus edulis
GCCATTATAAAAAGAAAGAAAGAAATTTCAGCTTTGAGACAGCAGTGAATTTAGAGAATTCTTGATTATTCAACTAAAAAATAGCAAATTACCCCAAAAGAACTTATTTATAATTAAAAAAATTACAGCGATATCTTTCCGTTCTTAGATTTAAATATATCAGTATATAATCAGTGCTGAATTCTTGAGCCTTCATGAACAAGGTCTGCTTGCGGCGATTCTTGGTGTTGGTACGAAGATGCTTGTCTTCTTGGTAGCTTGCTGTAACTGCCCTTTTTTTGCTGAAATTAAGAGAGATAAATGTTATAGAATACATTGGAGATTGCGATACATTTACAATACAATTAATTATAAAACATAATAAATACTGTTCCTCTGCATAAAACATTTATTCTGTAAACGTTCAGTGGCAATTATTTCATGAATTGGAATATATAGAAACGCTTGCTTGTTGTTTGTCAAATGTCCAGTGAAAAATATTACATGCATATTCAGGACAAAATGATGTCGGGTTTACTTTCATTGATATACCATGTTGAAACTATGAGCAATACACAATTAAAAATAATCACACGTTCCAGATCTAGTGTCAGAAAAGATGAAGATTCTATGTGTTTCATATATTTATTTTAATATTCGTATGCGAAAAACAGTAACTTGTTGCTTTATACTGTACTTGTAAATCAATTAAAAAACAAAAACGAGAAAGAAAAAAAACGAAACAAAAGGACTACATCCCAAAAAATATAAATACTTACTTTGTCTTTGGCATATTAACTGTTGTACACGGAAATAAAGGAATAGTATGATGTTTCTACGTTATAATAAGTTATGAGATTAGATAGCTTATGAAAATTTATGGTTATATGTTTTTGGTGGACGACTTACCAATTGGTAATTGCGCCCTGGTAACTAAATTTGGAATTAGTCCATTATAGTAATATTTTATTTTAGAGATAATTCCATTTAATTAAAAATTAAAGAAAATAAATATAAATTCTAGGCGACCCTTTTTGTTTACAGGTGGTGCGCCTTATTAACCTGTACTAGTTTAAACTTATTTTATTAAATTTAAATAGAAATAAAACTTATAAAACAAATGAATGTTTTTTTTTTTAATCTTTTATAAGGGGTTAAGAAATTTGGTTTTTGAGACTTCGGGTTTTGCCCTATACTTTTACATTTATTTTTTAACTAGAAGAAAAATGCTGTATGTTTTTTGTTTATGTTTTTTGTTTTTTTCTCCATCTGTGGTTGTTAGTGTTATTGTTATAAATAACGTATTGTGTCACTTAATTATGTTTGTTTTAATTAAGATGATCAGTTGCTTTGTCGTATTTCTTGATTACTATAAGTAGACTATGTTTGATCAGTTGCCCCAGCCAGTGGTCCCGTGAGAATCGTGTATACGCACTATCTCACGGAAGATACAAACCATGATAGTGTATATGGCACGCGGGAACCACATTAATGAGATAATCACAGATTATCGGCGACAATGATAGATTATCGGTCGACCATTATAGATGTACGGCGTAAAGTATACTTTACGGTTGTAAATGCATTTACGAAATTATCGTCGACAATCTATCATTATCTATCATAAATGCATTAACGATCGACAATCTATGATAGATGAAAGCGAGAACCACATTATTGGATAAGAACAGTTTAACGGCGATTCGTAAATACAAAATACGCCTTGTTTTCAGTAGCAATTCATATGTACCCAATCACAATGCGTTATCGTCCATGCTAATTAATTCCGACCAATCATATCCATCGATACAAATGACAACACAATTCGGCCGCCATTTACAAACAAACTGCGGGTACCCACAAACTGCAAAATGGATCGTCTAGCTCGTTCTCATCAACCATCAATTGACAGTGTGTTAGAGCGCGTCTCAACAGTCCTTCTTCAAACACAAAGAAAAGCTCAATGTGGGACACTAGATGCTGCCAGCACAGATAAAGAGCTTTCAGAATTAATAACAAATCTATCACGAATAGAAGGTAGGCCACGTACATTTGCTTATCTGTAGTCTTTATTAACATCATAATGATAAATCTGCAGTCAGCACCGGGGGAAATTTTAAAGATCGCACACGCTTATAATTTTATGGATAAATTTTATTTCAATGTTGGTCTGAATATATCTCGAATATATACAAGAGTACTTACATTGTTACATTGTAATACAGTTTTTTGAAAATTAATAGATCTACGAAATAAAACTACAAAATACAGCATCCAGGTTTAAATGTACAGTATCTGGCCAAAAGTATTGAATAAAGTATTCATCACCTACATTTTTTGGCTATATAATTCATATAAAAACACAATTTCATCAAAAAATATTTTGGGAGCATTTATGGTTGGATTCTTATCAACAAGGTCTCAAAAGACGTAGAATTGTTTACAGTATATTTATAGGTAATAGTTTTGTGTTCAGGTGTTTTTGTTTTTCTCTTGATGTGAACACATACAATACATTTTTATGAGTTAATTTGGTTGAATATATATAACGGATTTCTGAACAGCAATGAACAGAAAATAATAAATTTAATTATGTCATTATGTTTAAATTGAGAAAAAAGAAAATGATCCACAAAAATAATATATAAACAAAATAAACCTGTGACAATTCTGCTTCTAATGGTACCAAGGAATTCCGTACGAATATTTTTTTGAAAAAAATGTAAATTTATATACAATCAAGGATTTGTATAGTACAAATACAAATCCTTGATACAATTTATATCGAAAAATCTCAAGTGACGAATACTTATGACCACACTCTATACATTTTTGAGTTTTACATCTACATCGTTGAAATGAAAAGGGTCTAAGACCCATCTGACACACAAGTTCTTATTTGGTCATTCAATATGGTGCAAATTAAAAAACATATATATTTAAATGTGAAAATAAAATCAAATGTTTGTTGCATGTCTACTCTGAGTTGGATCATATACATTTGTAATGATTTCACATTCTGGTGACATTTAATCATGTTAAGAAATGCCTGAAACAGGTCAGAACTCTAAGATTTCCTGAAGTCAGAATATATTTCAAAGTACATTATGTAATTTCTAAAACACAAGGACTAGGCCTTGATAACCTAACCAATTGACTCAATGAACTACAATGCAAACTACGAGTTTACTACACTGGAAAACTGTCAACATAATTGTCTGGGACTTTCAAATTAAATGTTTTTGGTCTGCACATATGATAATGTGACATATAAATCTTCAATTTGCATGCGAAGATTAATAATGTATATTGCTATACTGGCTGCACGGGTCAACTTTCTTTTTTTGCCTTGTATAAGAAGTTAACAAGTTTTTTTCCAAATGTAATACTCTTTAGTCAATTAAATTCTCTAGATCATAGTGTTAACATTGTCAGACAAAAATTAAAAAGGCCTTGTCATGGGTTGTGCAGTTTTGATGAAATGCTATGGATGATAGACAATTTTAGCAATGAGAAAAACTGATACTGTATAATCAGCTATAAATGGCCTCGATTGGTGATAATACATTGTTTTGAAGAAACAAATTAGTAAATGTGATACTTTTCCTTCACTAGCTGTCAAATTCTCATGTAAAACATTTATCCAAACTAAACTCTGCATTTTTATCAGGCTGCACTCAGCAAAGCATTTCATTTAGCTTATTGTGACAAAATTGAACCATATTGGCTGCATAATTTAAACAAATTTATTTAAAGTGGATTGGGAAACAAGTTTTGCAACTTATATTAATCCCTTTCCACTTTGCGGGTGCGAGTGCTGCCTTGTAGCAGCATTAGCCTACTCTTTTTCGAAATCTACAAGGGTGTCTTTAACGTGCAAGAGATATGGCTCTCTTAACACAGGTCAGCCCTTTATCATCCCCTTCCGACGAACTATCATCCTTTCCTAAAGACCATACTGGCTGCTGCTTAAAGTGAATTATTATTGAACCAGTTGCTTTTCATTAGTTAGGGTGGTAATGGGGTAACCTAGGTAAAAATAAATTGCTTCATAATCATACCTAAATAATCAGAGGACATAAGTATGCTAATTTAAGCATATCCTTACAAGGAAGTGTTCCCGACCTGTGAAACTTCTGTTTGTTATAAGGAATTGTTGGCTAAACATGCTAAACCTATTGATATTTTCAAATATATATCTTGCATACATGTATTTTTGATTTCCAAAAAATATATCTACAAATCACATTTTTTTCCTTTATCATTTATATTACATGTTTTCTTTTTTAACTTTCAGGCAGTGGGACCAACATTCCAGAAGATTTGATAAAAAAGTCAATACAGTCAATAAATGATCTAAAGCAGAATCTTCCAAATCTGATACCAGAACAAGACCTTATTAACAGATATGGTAAGTAAATTATGAGTATAGTGTTGATATTTTTAATCAAACATTGCATAAATAATTTGTTTTAAGCTTACCTGACCTGAAAGGTCAAGTGAGCTTTTCTAATCACTCATCCGTCATTGTCGTCTGTTTACTTTTACAAAAATCTTCTCCTCTGAAACTACCAGACTACTGGGCCAAAAGTAAACCAAACTTGGCCAAAATCATCACTAGGGTATTTAATCTAAAAAATGTGTACAATGACCCAGTCTGCCAACCAAGATGGCCACCATGGCTAATAATAAAACATATCCATGGGTAAAATGCAGTTTTTGGCTTAAATCTCTGAAACTAAATTTAAAGCATTTAGAGCAAATCTGACAGTGGCAAAAATGTTCATCAGGTTAAATACTATCATATGACCCCATATAGAGTTATTGCCCTTTACAGTCATTTTTTTTTCACAATTTTTTTCTACATTTTTGTAAACTACGGAGACAAATTTATCCCAACTTGTCCATAATCACCATAAGCATGATTAGGTATCTAGTTTAAAAAAAAAGTCAGATGACCCTACCTTACTTCCAACATGGCAGACAAGAACATAGATAAAAGACAAAACAATTATGGTCTATATATATACTATCAGACTTAAAAATGAAACAATCTGACAGTTAACAAATGGTTAAATTGTTATAAATGTGTGCAAGAATAACAGACATGACTGGGACATGATTGGCTGATATAGTTCTGCAAATACTTAGATTTAAAATATAAAAAAAGACACATTTTTATCTTAAAATGTTTGACCAATCATCATGATTATGATGATTATAGTCATATGTGGTCATTTCTGGTTCATCTAAGAACCCGTTTTTTTTCAATCTTGTAATTAGGGAGATGCCTAGTGGTGATAACCATAAAGTCATGTCTGTCCATCCGTAACAAATATTGTCCACCCTATGAAGCGAACTGTTATTTATGATTTCAAAGTGTACATGTACATGTGTACTTGACATGTAGAGTGGGGTGCTCATTTTCGCCATATCTTTCCATGTTTTCTACAGTTCATGTTCAGGTCTATATGTTTTTTAAGTATACTGATATTTCTATATGAAGATAACTTCAAATGCAAAACATTCCTATGCTTGAAAACATGTTTGTTTGAAAATAATCATCCGTAAAGTTAGATGAAAGGGGATATGAAATTCCCTGATGTTTTGTCAATGGGGGACACATATTTGCCGTTTTTACACATCTATTTAAAACCAAATAACTGCAGCTTTATAGAATATTTATCAAATAAATTTTATTATAGATGAACAGCAAACATTTCAAAGGTGTAAAAAACAGAACTTTAGGCCAATCAGTCAAAAAATTACTAAGAAAAAAATCCTGTTTTCATTCAGGAAAATGACCGAAAATCATTGTCCGTTTTTCGATCTTTTGCAGTAATTGCCGTAATTTTGTTTAAGTTTAAAAAATAA
This sequence comes from Mytilus edulis, assembly GCA_019925275.1. Lineage (NCBI taxonomy): Eukaryota > Metazoa > Mollusca > Bivalvia > Mytilida > Mytilidae > Mytilus > Mytilus edulis. Next base: position 60,579,291 of record CM034356.1, read on the forward strand.
TCATATTTGTTATAAAATTATAATTTAGTGGCATATTTCTTCCATTTCAGTCATCCTTTGAAGTGTTTACACCTCAAAATCATAAAACGGCAAAATTGTGTCCCCGGCGAATATGGGCCCCCACTCTATACTTACCCACATCATAAACTGCTTCATAATGTACAACTTCCTCAGTCAAATGTCAAAATCAAAAACGTTTGTTGTAGTTGACAACCCCCATGTTCTATAGTAAAGATTGAGTCAGCTCTTCATCTTCAGAACATATTAATTTCAACTTTTATATGCGACATGTATACTTATAAAATATAACCAACACCTGAGGACGGACAAGAAATGCTGGAAAAGTTCCAAAGTGAAAGGTCAAGGTCAAAAACTTTGAAGGACATGGTGTATGTCTGCACACTTATATATATATATGTATATATATTCTTTCATTACCCTATATATATTTGGTTTTCAATTTAAGTATCGCTTACATAATATAAATGTACATGTACAAATAAAATTTTATTTTCTTCAGACCAGACAAATCCAAACCCTCATGGAAAAGGAAGACACCAGTTAGATATTGATGTAAATAAGCTTCAGCAATTGATGTCTTTGGGATTTACAGTGAAGAAGATTGCAGAAGATGGTTTGCTTGGCGGAAAAATTCATCCAAACACACTGTACAAGCTATTGAAGGAGCATGATCTTCAAGTAAGGTCATCATATAGTACCATTACTGATGATCAACTGGAAGAGAAAGTGGCAGAATACAACAGAGAACATCCAAATGCAGGTTTGTTTTAAAGGTTATTATTTTCTTCTTGCCAAAAAGCATATATTTTCAGTATTTTTAAAATATATCCAACTCTGTCATGTGCCATGTGTCTGTGACTGTTTTTAATATTTTTTAAAACACTTCTAAAAGTTTGAAGCCTGACAATAAGTTAAACATGCGTTTCACATACTTTCCAAAAGGTTAATTAATATATTTGTCACAAAAATTCTATATATCATGTATATATTTTGTTTGAAAGGATGTACTTTGGTGAAATATGAAAAATCTAAAACTGAGCTACATGACATCAAAAATTATAAACTATGATTGTGCTTTATTTGATTAAAATATATATAATCATGATAGTCATAAATGAAGGACATGAAGATGTTATCATATATACATGATATATGGTAATAAGATTTCAATTTTTACAGCCAATTTGGTTCAGTATTGTCAAAATAGCTGCTAAGAAATATAGCTGATGAATTATCCACTTACCAGTGAAGAATTCAACCTTATTTAACCCCTAAGCTTGAGATGTGTAACAAGTGCATGCATTGGGAATTTTGATTATTAAAAGGAAATAGAGGTCAAAATATTGATTGAAATTGAAACAAATGTTAAACCATTTGATTGATGGAATGGATCCTTAAAAGCTCATTTTTATATAGATAAAAATGATGATTAACATTTATTTAACCTATAATATGAGATATGAAAAACTCTATTGCACAAGCTTGCTATTTTTCCATGGAAAATAAAATTTGTTTTCTTTTGTATTCATAGGTGCCATGGAGGTCCATTCTTATCTGAAAACCCAAGGCATTTCCATACAACGTGACAGGTGCCGAGCAGTGTTAACTAGAGTAGATTCAGCAGGTGCGGCAAAAAGGTGGTCATGTACTATTCAGCGTAGACAGTATAAAGTTCCCACAGCAAATTCTATTTGGCATCTTGATACCCATCATTCTTTGGGCAGGTAAGATTACTGTACTTAAAAGATAGTCAACATGATACATGTGTTTTAATTGTTCTGGAGGTATATGTTTTAGACTCAAATTGATATCTTTCTCTTATCATGCTTATCCAGTTATGTTTCTCAAATGGTGTACTAATCCAACATTATTATTGAATAAATGACAAAGAAAGTAACAATTATAGGTTTCCTCACAACCTTCAACAATGTGCATTGCCCTAACTGCATAGTCAGCTATACCAGTCCTCAAAATGATGAATGTCATGAATGTAAAACAATTTAAACGAGAAAAATGACAGATTAATTACTGAACAAAAAAATGAATAGAAAAAAATAGGTAATACACCAACAAAAGACGACCACTGAATATCTAGAGTCATTTCACACAAAAAGTATGACTTGTTCATGACTTAAGACCAATCTTAGTCCTAAGTTTTTTTGTGAAACGAACTCTAGGCTCCTATTTGGGAGAGTCGCATACATACAGGCAGAACATTTTTTAGAGATCCCACTCCTCCCCCTAACCTGATGAATAAATATTCAGACAGATATTTGAGTCCCTGAGTACGAATACATTTTAAAAATGTACATATATATTGTTTTTATCCAGAAATTTACTCCTAACATTTGAAGCTTTAGTGATTAAAATCAAAATCATGCTCTCTAATTCTTTAAATAAATCAACATAGTGTAAACCTGGACTGCAAAGAGGGATCCAAAATGAACCTGTACAGAAATAGAAATATCCACATTAGGCCATTCCAGTTAATTTCTGACAGGTGGGGATAGGTTGGGAGATTTTGTTTTATACGTATCAGAAAAAAACATCATGAAAAACTACCTACATGTATCAGATCTATAAATTATGACCTATCAGAAGAAGAGTTTATGTTCATATTGGGTGGATGGGCTTTCATGGGGAAAAAGACCTATCAGAATTGATTACTGCAAGGATTGTACCAAACAGGACATCTCTAGATAATGCATGATACATGTAAATGTATGCAACTGCCCACATTCCAAATTTAACGCACTCATAAGATCTGACATAGGCATTTTTGTAACCCCCAAGATTTAATTATTTACTGCTACAAGACCCTCGGAAGTTTTTATAAGTGTATGTGTCAGATGAAAAAACCCCAAATTTCACTCCCTAAGATGTATAATTTCACACCCCTCAGAAAGGACCATCAATCCCCCTTAAACAGACATTTACTGGAACGGCCCATTACCACTTGCTCAACATGGAAGCAGGGTAACAGGAGACTTTATTTGTACCAGTAGCAAAAATTAATTTGGGTGCCTGTTATTTGTACAATACAAGGCTAGCGCTGATTGCATGAAATTTGATTTTTAAAGGAAATTAATAAAAAAATCACAAAAATAAATTAGATCTTAGTTTCGTAAGATTAGAATACGAAGTTTATAAGAAATTCTTCAATTTTACAATGCAATCATGAGTATTAAATCAGTACAATGTTATAATCATAAGTAATCTAAAGTTATCATGATTATTCTAAAGAAAAGTAATCTTATGTAATCATGATTTCTCTGGTCATAAGCAAGCTATTTCTCACAGCTCAACTTGGATTTCCTCTTCCACCAATTTTAAAATGAACTCTTTCACTGTGGATCTCCGAAAAGGCTTGTCAGATTTCCCTATTGGAATTTTGAAAACAAGAGATTTTCTTAGGATTATATAATATGTTAGACTAACATGTCTAGGGGAGTCATCAATCTTTTGTTTGTGCATTGGGGTCTGTTAAGGGGTATTTTGAGGGGCAAAAAGAGGGGAGGGTTTTATTATAGAACCCTATAGATGGGATTTTATTTAAAACAAAATTTCAAATGACTATCTTAAAAACTGTAAGTGGTAAACACATACAGTCTTCAGAAAAGATCACAGGACAATAAAACAAATCAAATGAAATAGAGGGCGAGTCCCTGGGGGTCACCACCACTCCCTTCAATTTGAGAATGTGCTAATATCTTGTAAACTATACATATCCCCACCCCTAAACCATTTATATATTCTTATACATAGGACAATAAAACAAATCAAATTAAATAAAAGGTAAGTCCCTGGGGGTCACCCCCACCCCTCTTGTTTGAAAACTTGTAAACGATCAATATCCTCGCTCCTAAACCATATATATTCTTGCACAGGACAATACAACAAATCAAATGAAAGAAATGGGAAGTCCCTAGGGGTCAACCCCACCCACTCATATTTGAGAACTTGTAAACAGTCAAGATCCCCACCCCTCAACCATATATATTCTTGCAATGGAAATTTAAACAAATCAAAGGAAAACAAAGGAAAGTCTCTGGGGTCCACCCCAACCCTCTTGTTTAAAAACTTGTAAACTGTCCAGATCCCCACCCCTAAACCATATATATATTATTGTATGGGACAAATAAACAAATCAAATGAAATAAAAGGGAAGTCCCTGGGGGGTCATCCCCACCCCCTCTTGTTTGAGAACTTGTAAATGATTGAGATCGCCACCCCTAAACCATACATATTCTTGCATGGGACAATAAAACAAATCAAATTAAAAAAAAGGAAAGTCCCTTGTGTTCACCCCACCCCCTCTTGTTTGAAAACTTGTAAATGGTCGAGATCCCCACCCCTAAACCATATGTATTCTTGTATGGGACAATAAGACAAATCAAACCAAATATAGGGGGAGTCTATGGAGTCACCCCACACTCTTCTGTTTAGAGAACTTGTAAATCGAAGAGATCTCTACCTCTATACCTTATATATTCTTGTATGTATGAGATAATAAAACAAATCTAATAAAATATGGGACCATGGGAATGGCTAATTATGGGTGCTTTGTTTGACTTAGTAACAGCATCCTGTTACAATTACTTCTTGTTTATTTAATTTTAGTTTATCATGGTTTATAATAAAGACTATAAAATCTTTTCTTTTCATCATTGTAGATGGGGAATTGTAGTTCATGGTGGAATTGATGGTCATTCCAGACTGATGCCTTTTCTACGAGCTTCGACATTCAACACAGCCAAGGCTGCAGCATGTTTTTTTGTACAAGGTGTGAACCAGTTTGGTTTACCAAGCAGAGTAAGAGCAGACCATGGAACAGAATATGTTGACATTGGCCGATTTATGATTGCTGTGAATGGAGAAGAAAGGGGTAGTTTCATCACTGGTCCATCTGTCCATAACCAGCGGATCGAGAGACAATGGAGGGATGTGTTTTGCAAAGTCCTAGACACATACTACAAACTGTTCTGTTTGATGGAGGAGCACAAACTGTTAAATATAACTAACAATGTACATAGATGGATCCTTCATTATGTTTTCCTGCCACGAATTGATTTTGCACTGAGAGAATGGACAGAAACTCATAACAATCATAAAGTGAGGACTGAACACAACCAGTCACCTAACATGATGTGGTTTCAATCTTTACTACTAAGTGATCCAGAAAAACACACAGGGGTCCGTAACATTGAACAACCTCCACAAGAAAGAATCCAGCAAACCATGCAGAACCTAAACATTGACTTTCAGGACGAACAATATTTACATCCAAGAGATCCATGTCCATTCTCTGTAGAAAGTTTAGCAAATCTTCACCAAAGTATAGATCTCAAACGCCATTCCCTATCACATGGTATGGATATATATGGGGAAGTTTTGCAGCTTGTCAGTAATCAAACCAATTGAATATCATTTAATGTACATTGAAATATTGCATGACATGTTATATACCCTTTTACCCTTTGGGCATGTTCAATAAGAGATGAAATTTTTTGTCATGACTGCCTTCATGGCCTTGTGTTATTACTTTTAGGATTTCATAATACACTGTAGAAAATTTCATTTTATTTTTGTTAAGTAGAGTGGTATTAACATGATAAAATAGAAACATTAAGCATTAAACATGTAATAGAAAATGCTATTTGAGTGAAATATTTGGATTTGTATGAAAATGTTTAAACAAGGCATTACATTTTCAGGTATTAAGTTGTCTCTATTATCTTTTGACTCTTGCCAGTTTTATGTAAATACTTTTCTAAGATGTATCAATTATCATATTTCAATCGATTTATTTATACTGCCCTTCATTTACTGCATGTTTCCCTATGAACAAAAAGATGCTACATGTATCTTGATTTAAAATAATGGAGGAGTGAAAACATGTGTATTTTAGTTTGGTAAAAGTTGTAAAAAAGTTTTGATGTAAGAGCATGAAAGCATCTATTTTTGAGGCGAATATTTTCATGTCTTAAATTTATATAATTATATTTTATTTTTCAAAATCAGAACATTTAGGAAAATTTATCACATTTATATCTTAATTACCATTTTTCATTTATTTAAAAAAAAATTAAATCAATATGTTTTTTAAATTACTCTTTTTCAAGTACAATACAAACCTTGTGCTATAGATCTTTCAGCAAGGTATTTATTATTATACATGTTTTTATCTCTCACATAGTTGTACATGTAATTTAAAATAAATCTTCCTCAATTTGTTTCTTCAGTATATTTATGTTTTTAGTTGCTAGTTTCATTAACAAAAATTAAATATTGACTCCATTATCATCTTGTGATTTATATTTAGTGATGTTCAATGTCCAATTTTAGTAATATCAAAATGTACTTTTGCAATTGTGATTTGGGTGTATATTTCTAGTGTCAATAACCTCATTTATGATTCGGCAAAGGATGATAATGCCAAATTGTTTGATCCTTTAATAAAAATTATGATTTATTATATTGAGTGTCTTCTTATTTGTACATTACAATTATTGCATACACCAATATATTCAGTTCATGTTTGTATCTAATTATATAAGAGACCTAATAAGGAAGACATGATGTTAACTAATGAAACATAGAAAGTATGTCAATGTCAGAATTATCAACCTTGCCAGCAAACAAGTTCATCATACAAACATTGATACAACTAATTACAAATATAAACATACAGCATCTGTGAATAAGACTTGACCAACCACAACGCATACATGCCACTGGCTAAAAACCAAATGCTTCAATACATGAAATAACAGAAGAACAAGAAAACACATGTCATATTGCTGTCGTGGTACTGGTACAGACATGTTTTTTTTTCTTCAGTAAAAAGTAGGTTAAAACTGGCAATTGTTGAGCCTACAACTGTTGTCACAGAAAGCTCGACATAGGGATACTGGTCCAGCAGCACCTTTGTTAGCTTGATTCTTAAAGCTTTATAATTTAGAAGGTGGAAGACCTGGATGCTTCATACTAAGTATAATGATGCCTTATGTTATATAGTTTCTATTTGTCACATGTCAATTGTCCTTGACCTCATATTCATGGTTGAGTGACTACTTGAAATAAAGGGTTGATTTTTTGGGGGAATGTTAATTTCTCTCTCATCATGAATAATAGTATTTGGCATGTGTGTACCTTGCAAGGTCCTCTTACCTATCACATAGTTTTAATTTGAACTTGACTAGTACCTCTCAGTGAACAAGGTTAAGTTTTGGTGGTAAAGTCCGTATTTAAGATACTATAAGCATATAGTAATAGGTCTAGTATATTCAGTGTATAGAAGGACCCTCAGGTGTTGATGTCCAACTGACAATTGTCATCTGAGCTTGACCTCATATTTATGGTACAGTGGTTAAAGTTAAGTTTTTGTGTTTTGGACTGTTTTTCTTATTCTGTAGAAAGTACACCACTAATTTATGGCTTTCTAATGTCAAATCCTTAATTTCAAGCAGACACAGATGTTTCATTTTAAATTCCAATAAAGTGACATTCACTGCATGTCAAAGCTACACTTTATGGTGTCTTGCACTGAAAATATCTACATACTGTTAATGGCATATAAGAGAAAACTTGGTTAGTTAACAGAACTTCAGATGTACCAAAACAGGTACTTCAGATCCAACAAACAGGCAAAATGTACCCTCTATTTAAATTTGGTGCATTTTTTCAATTATCCAAAATTATAGGTCATCAACTGTTCTACACTGATCACCAGTCATTCAGCTTTCATTTGATACCAAAAATACATATACATATATAATATTCTACATATTTAGATAGCTACATTCATGTGTAGTCACTATTTTGTGTTAAATGTGTACTACTTCCTTGGTATGTGCTTTTGAGTAGGGCTTGAGCTAGTGGTGTTACACAGTGGTGTATGCAATGTCTACTATATTTGGTGTATGGAATGTTTTTTTATCAAATACTATATATATGCCAAAGGTCAACTTTATTTGGTGTTTGAAAATTGTTATGGTGAACATGTCACTCATGCAGGTTTTATTTGACCTTGACCTCATTGCTAAGTGGTAAGTTTTTTGTGCTTTTGGTCTCATTTTTTATTTTAAACTAGAAGCAATAGGTCAACTACATTTGTTGTGTGGAGGAATTTTAAGGTGTACATCTCTGTCAGGCGTGGTTCATCAGACCTTGAATTTATGTGATTTTGTCAATTATGAAATTGTTGCGTGATTTTCTAATTGTGATTTTTTTTATTTGAGACTTCAATGCGATGTTTTTTTTTATATGATTTGGAGAAAAATCCTGTTTAATTCATATAAAATATTTGAAAATGCGTGTTTAAATTCTTGTGTCATTTTCATTTTCTGCAATAATAAAAACCTCACAATAATTTCTTAATTTGCGTTAGTCGTAGTATAAAAGCTTGATATTTAGGTCTATCAACATAATTCCAATGATAAGTAAAGAATGCGAGACATTTCAGCGTGTGCACTCTATCTGGTATAATTAAGATTTATAATACTGTAAGCTATCCCGAAAGTTTCATGTCCTATACTGGGCAGTTTACACGAGAACACTCATAAAATGCATTTTCTGCTTACACGAGAACACTCATAAAATGCGTTTTCTGCCTTCATGAGAACACTCATAAAATGCATTTTCTGCCTTCATGAGAACACTCATAAAATGCATTTTCTGCTAACACGAGAACACTCATAAAAAGCATTTTTTGCTTCCCTGGGCATGCATATGTGTAAAACTATGTCAGTCATGGTGTTTAATATATAGTTTCTCTGTTTGATTAGTTTATGTCAATTCTGTGATTTTTTGATTAGTTTATGTGTACTAAATGGCTTTCCTTGTATTTGTTTGTTGCTCAACTAACTGTCCTATATGTGTTACTAATGGCTTTCCATACTTTTTAATTTTGAACGAGCCTTCTCTTGTTCAGGTACCAGTGTAAACGCCTATTACTTGTTTAATGTATTCAAAATAAATAAAAAAAAGAATTTCATTTCAATGTTAAAAGTTTTATTTGCTGAACTGTTTGAATATATTTGATATAATAAATACTGACAATTCTAATACTTGCATACAGTACAAAATATCATAGTGCATAAGAAATATACACTCAGTTTAAACTTTATTTGTGGTGTCCAATGTGTTGGGAGATAGCTCTCACTGTACAGAAAGACTGCTACTAATATTCAATTATTTATCCTTATGCTCACCTTAAGCTTATTTTACTGCTTTGTTTATAATTTTATGGATAGTGAACGTTGGGCTATCTGCCATCAATTTATGCTTGCAAGTTTATAAATAAAAATCATAAGTGTCAGGTGACACATTAATCCAATAGTTACTTTTCATTTCTGGAAAGCCAAAATTACACACAATTACAAAATTGAGAAACATATAATTGAAATCATCTTGAAAATCAATAAAAATAATTTGAAATATGCAATCATACATTGGACACCACTCAGTGTTTGCAAGTACATAGAAAAAAACTACATAAAACATAGATCATCACAACCATCTTAATATTTACAAACAATGGTGTCCAGCAGAATATAACCATTAAATATATTAAAAATATTTGGTATAAAAAGCAATAAAAGATTAGTTTTCCAGGAGAAAAATTGATATGAAGAGATATAAAAACCAGGTGCTCCGCAGGGCGCAGCTTTATACGACCGCAGAGGTCGAACCCTGAACAGTTGGGGCAAGTATGGACAAAACATTCAAGCATGATACAGCTCTGAATTTGGATTGTGATCAAATTTTTGACATTACATGGTTTTTTTTTACACAAAACAAATGCCAAGATTTTACAAATCAATTAAAGATTTCTTCTTCAAACTTTTTAAATCTAAAATTAAATAGTTGACACAGCATAGGTTTCTGACACAGAATGAATGTGGTCTAATGAACTTAAAAGGTTTTTTTTGCCTTTGAGCAAATCACTATGCTGTTGAATATTAATCCTCTCAAAAAAATGTTTGAAGAAATTTTCTTTTTATTTATGAAATCTGAAATGAGAAAAATTTACCCCCCCCCTTTTTTTTCACATCCCCGTTTCCCTTTTTCAAAACTGATATCAATTCAAATTTCTAATGGAGTTTGCAACAATAACTACTCATTTAAATACATCATAAAATATTAAGATGTAAAAAAACTGCTTGTTATCACTGAATGGTAAAGATTATTTAAATTTATCAGTTGGTAGTAAAAAGTGTATATACATTGTATATTGTATATAACAAAGATTTAAGTTGATTCTGGACAAAGAAAGATAACTCCAATTAAAAAAAATTCTTGCTATTGCACAAATAGGATATTTCTTGCTTACTATTCTGGACAAAGAAAGATAACTCTAATTAAAAAAAAAATTTGCTATTTCACAATATTGTGCAATTAGATATTTCTTGCCATTGCACAATACTGTGCAATTGAAAAGACTTGCTATTGCACAATACTTAATATAATAATTTTAGATCCTGATTTGGACCAACTTGAAAACTGGGCCCATAATCAAAAATCTAAGTACATGTTTAGATTCAGCATATCAAAGAGGCCCAAGAATTCAATTTTTGTTAAAATCAAACTTAGTTTAATTTTGGACCCTTTGGACTTTAATGTAGAATTTGAAATTTGAAAACAGGACCAAAAATGAAGAATCTACATACACAGTTAGATTTGGCATATCAAAGAACCCCAAGGATTCAATTTTTGATGAAATCAAACAAAGTTTAATTTTGGACCCTTTGGACCTTAATGTAGACCAATTTGAAAACTGGACCAAAAAAACTTCAATAATCAAGAATCTAAGTACATTTTTAGATTCAACATATCAAAGAACCCAACCGATTCATTTTTTGTCAAAATCAAACTAAGTTTAATTTTGGACCCTTTGGACCTTAATGTAGACCAATTTGAAAACGGGACCAAAAGTTGAGAATCTACATATACAGTTAGATTCGGCATATCAAAGAACCCCAATTATTCAATTTTGATGAAATCAAACAAAGTTTAATTTTGGACCCTTTGGGCCCCTTTTTCCTAAACTGTTGGGACCAAAACTCCCAAAATCAATACCAACCTTCCTTTTATGGTCATAAGCCTTGTGTTTAAATTTCATAGATTTGTATTTACTTATACTAACATTATAGTGCGAAAACCAAGAAAAATGCTTATTTGGGTCCCTTTTTGGCCCCTAATTCCTAATCTGTTGGGTCCTAAACTCCCAAAATAAATACCAACCTTCCTTTTGTGGTCATAAACATTGTGTTTAAATTTCATAGATTTCCATTTACTTAACCTAAGGTTATTGTGCAAAAACCAAGAAAAATGCTTATTTGGGCCCTTTATTGGCCCCTTATTCCTAAACTATTGAAACCAAAACTCCCAAAATCAATCCCAATCTTTCTTTTGTGGTCATAAACCTTGTGTCAAAATTTCATAGATTTCTATTAACTTAAACTAAAGTTATGGTGCGAAAACCAAGAAAATGCTTATTTGGGCCCTTTTTGGCCCCTTATTCCTAAAATGTTGGGACCAAAACTCCCAAAATCAATACCAACCTTCCTTTTATGGTCATAAACCTTGTGTTAAAATTTCATAGATTTCTATTCACTTTTACTAAAGTTAGAGTGCGAAAACTAAAAGTATTCGGACGCCGGACGACGACGACGACGACGACGACGACGACGACGACGCTGACGCCAACGTGATAGCAATATACGACGAAAATTTTTTCAAAATTTGCGGTCGTATAAAAACTACACCCATTCCCTGCCGTGAGACATATGTCATGCCTGTACAACAAATGTAAAAAAAAATTAACTCTTTTTACTTCAAGTGCTTTACATATTAAAAAATAAATTTACTGGATAATTATCATCATTTCAAACCTTGGTACCAAAATGACCTAGAAATTTATGTATTAGTTAATGCTTTCCCCTTATACTTGGTAAAAACTTAAATTTGACTGATAATAATTGAAAAGTGGATTACTGCCATATTTGTAAAAATCAGTATAAAATATTTGTCAAACTTCTATGAATAAATTTTGTATTTAATAAAAATACCCTGCACAATTTAATTCTTATTTCTTTCTATATATATATACATTCCCCAACCTTACAGTACTGCTTATAACTAATACCTTTTTCACAATACAATAATGCATGAAAATACAGATATTTTCAATGAAATCAAATGTTAATTTTACACTGAATCGAAAACCTTAGAGGATGAATCACTCAGATAAATGTCAAATTCTTGAGATAAGTCTTCATTTGAGAAGTAAAGTCTACTTATTTGTAAGGTTGCTGCACAGGTGTTTGCTATTGGTCTTCTTTGCAGTCCTTCTGTTGAATTAAAGGAAACCTCCAACTGCTCAATACATAGGGTATCAGCTGAGGTCCAGAATCTCAAAAGTGCATTAATCTGCGATTTATTTAATTGCATTATATAATGTTCAAAATAATTTTTGGAACGTTCCTCGAGTAGGTTTAGTGTCGGTTCTTCTGAATGGTTGTAATGTATTTTGTTAATGATTTTATCTGCAGTTGGATGGTATTGCTCTAATAAATTCACAACTACTGTTTCTGATGCACCCTGCCACAGTAATGGATAGCAGTCCATACCTTTCTTTATGCAAGAAATTGGATAAAGTGGAGCAGCAATCAGTGTTGTTCTTGCAATGTCTGTTATGACCCTTTTAAAGTTGGCTGTTGTTGGCAGCTCCCGCCCACCATGAGATGACACTAGGTTGAAAAGTTTCTCTTGCATATTAACAAAGTTATTTGCTGACATTAAATGTTTAATCAAGTTTTTTTCTGCTTCATTCACATGTTGCATGAAGGATGTTAATAAAAGTGCATCAGAAACACAACCTGTACCTGCCAAGATATAGACAACAGGGGATAAAGTTGTAGGAATATAGTTGCATAAGATGAAGGCATGGCTGATGATCTTACCAATTACCTCATAAGTCCCATTAAATAAATGACGATGATCCATTGTTGGAATTTTGTGGCAGTGTCCAAAAAAGAATTTGACAATCATGGCATAGAAGAAGCACGAGAACATCTCCCTTGTAACACCTTGCACATCTAAGGCAGCCTCCTCTCCTTCAAAAACAACCTCCAGGCGGTGGTGGACTGTGTCGGGATGTAATCTGTATTGGTCCATTAGATCTTCAACTATGTTTTCTCGCTTTACGGTAACTTTCTTTGAAGGTAGTAGAGCGGACTGCACTCTTTTTCTTCTCTCCTCTAAGTCAGCAATATCTGAAAGGTTAAGAAAATATATTATTTAAAGTGAAAAGGTTTTATTTATTTTTTAAACTAATAAATCATCCAGACACAAAAAGATCTTTTGCTTGGCTCCATTTCTTTTTACAGATTAAAATGTCTCATTGACAATCATATCACATCTACTTACTTATCTTTGAAAAAGTAAATGTTAATGTAAATTTCACACAAAATAAGTTCTTTTTTAGAATGACATGAAATCCAAACACAGTTAGAAGTAGAATTCTTTTATTCTCATTAAGTTTGAACCACATATCAATTTTTATTTCATATCGATTAAGAATAAGCTTCTCTTAATGGATAAAAAGGAACCACCCGAAATTGATTACTCTTCAGTAATAAATTCCATTGGTCATTGTAGATTTCGAAAACAAGTAGGCTAATGCCACTACAAGGCAGAACTCGCACCCGCAAAGTGGAAAGTGATTAATATTAGTTGCAAAACTTGTTTCCCTAATCCACTATAGATAAATATGTTTAAACTAAGCTAACAGTGGCGGATCCAGAACTTTTTCTAAATGGGGGCTCCAGTCACGCTTCAATGATTCCCTATATAATCAATCCCAAGAAAGGGAGCTGGGCCAATGAACACAAAACTTCCTGTTTGATTCCCATACTGCAGAGAAAATTTCAGGGGCTCTCTTAACAACATTTGCAAGTATGGTCTTGCGAAACAATGATAGTCTGTAAAAAGGGGACAATAATTAACAGGCCAATTAAGAGAGAGAGCAATATCTCTTTTACATAAATGAAACCTTTGTAGATTTAGAAAAAGAGCAGGGTAATGCCACTACAAGGCAGCACTCATACCCACAAAGTGGATAGAGATAAAAGATGCAATAACTTGTTTCCCAACCCACTCTAAATACATGTTTAACTAATAAACATTTTGAATTGGAGTAGCTTTGTCCTTTTCTACAAGAGGCAAGATTTTTGAAATTGGAAAAAAACACATAAGTAGAAGAATTTCTTAACAATATAAATAAAATCTCACCAGAAATGTGCAAAGTTTTCACTGGCTCAGCTTCTAGTACCTCATCAAAGTCACTTTCATCTGATTCCTGAAAGAAAGCAATTAAAAAGTTACAACCAGGAAAAAATATATTTCAGTTTTATGATATAGTGGTCTATTGATTTATTATGGTTCAATGCTTTTTTTTTGTACTTTAACATCCACCAACAGGAAGTGACTGTATTATAAACTTACAAATTTAAAATGTATATAATATAGCTTGCTTATCAAAATATGAAATCATTCCTACAAGTCAGGTTTTACAAATACATTTGTGTATGTACAGTGAATAAAATTTTGATGATAGTTAGTCTCTTAGGCTTGTTTTTATCTTTAACCATGCAGGCAAAAACAAGCATTAATTTCTCAACATTGCAATGATAAAACTCAGTTTTGTATAACCTGAAGAGTTGTTGTCCAAACAATCAAAATTAAGGTTTCTGAAAGTATAATTACTAAAATATGTTTTTTTCTGGTTTTGGTCTGTTGTATAAAATACTACTGCACAAATGTGGTAAAATTCAAGGACTTTTAGAGCCAATTCATACAGTATGGTAGTGTTTTTCTCATTGTCGAAGGCCATAGTGTTGCAAAGAATTGCTTACATTCACTTCAATTGAAATTTGGTGGATAGCTGGTTTAAAGGCAATTATACCACATCTCCCTATTTTTATGTGTCAATTTCTTGGTTAACTATTCTAAATTATTGCACCGCTGGTAAATTATCACGTTTTGATTGGTTTAAAGCAGTCACTTGATGACCTTTATAGATTCATAGGGGTTTCATGACATCACGTCTACTGTTAATGGGGACATCATCTATTAATGTTGCTGTGTTGTTCAGTAGAACGAGTCCAGTGTGCAATAAATTTGTTATAAGGTTAGCTAGCTACTGACCCCCTACGGTTCATAGAGGGTGAATAATCAAAGTGCTGGATAGCACCTGTGGAAAGTTTGCAACGGTAGATTGTAATATTTCAAATATATAGTGTGCTGCTACGAAGTCTCCCAAATAAAGCTCTCAAAATTAGTCATTCCCACGGGTCGCCTGACATTAAGCAAAGTCCAATACAAATTGGTCTGGTCTAGTAAAGTGATATTCATGATTTGGGGGTGGCAGTTTACAAGTTCTCAAATAGACAGGAGGTAGGGTAAGAGTGGCCCTAGGGGACTAGCCTTTTATTTCATCTGATTTTTTTTATTATGCCGTACAAGAATATATGTTGTTTCAGTGTGGGGATTTCAACAGTTTTCAAGTTTTCGAAAAGGGGGTGGATCTTGACTGTTTACAAGTTCTCAAAACAGGATGGGGTGGGGTTACACAGAGGGACTTAATTATATTTTACTTTATTCGTTTCATTGTCCAATACAAGAATATTTATGATTAAGGGTTTGAGATCTCAAAACATGAGGGGTTGGGGATGACTCAGAGGTACTCCCACTATATTTCATTGGTTTTGTTTTGTTGCCCTATACAAAAATATATATGGTTTAGGGGTGGGGATCTCGACAAGGTCATCAACTGTTGACTGTTGTCTCAACTGGGAAATTTCCTCTATAACCTCAAGATGAATCTACAAATAATATTATTTACATTTAAATCACTTTCATGAAAATGAAATATTATTTGGTATCCAAAATTCGGTTCAACAAGCTTTGATGCTGTTGTCTAAGTGAGTGACAGAAAGTGAAATAGAACATTATTTTTTAAAACACTGACAATGACATCTAGAATAGGACAAAAACAACATTTTTTGTAAAAAAATCACCAAATCATCTTAATTAAAATCTTAATGTAAGCATAGAATTGATAAAGTGTTGGCTCTAAGAAATTTGATATTAATGTCAGATGTGCATTCAGCTACACTAAACGAAAAGGCAGATTTACAACAATTTGGGCAGTCATGTAATGTTTGATAAATGAAACTACTTTTCTGCCAGATATATATTTGTGAACCTACTAATGTATATGTAAATGTATTATTTCTTTGACATTATTAAGAACATCTTAAAAGATATGACAAGGATAATAATTCTATTTCCATAGCTTACATAGATTTTCGAAAAGGGAATGACAAGATTTCCATGATCAAAGTGACATTCTTGTCCCAAATCATACTTAGTCTAGTATATGGTTATCTAACGGTACATATTAGCAAATAACCTCCTACCAATACTTGTAAAGCTTTTCAGAAAGGAAAAGAAACAATTACATTGAAATATTTTGACTACATAACCAGTTATTAAACATTTGGTATTTAAGAAAAGGAGGAACATACCTTCTCCAGTTCTTCCTTCCTTGTATCCCTCAGACGCTGTCTTTCTGTCCTTTGTAAAATTCTGCGTACTCTTGCTTGTTGTCTGGAGTCTTCCTATAGAGAAAATACAAAAAAATTATGAAAATATTCTGGACATAAATACATAGGGTTGTAACCATCTTCAAATGACTGGTAATTTTAAAGTAAGAAAGCTAAAAATCAATGAGAACTTTAAAATTGTGAAGAAATTAGTAAAAAAGGTCAATAAGTTCATTTTGTATCATGTACCTATTTAATGGTTTTTATATGTATTTCTGAGTTCAATTTTCGAGATATCGTATAAGTTTGTTATCATTCAATAATATGTATAACATAACTTAACAATACTGCATACAATGTTGTGCTAAGCTAAATCTAAGCCAAGATAACTGTTAGATAACTGGTGACCTAACAGACCAATAGACCAGGAGTTTGAAATTTAAGTGTGAGTAACTGACATTCGTTTAACAACAGTCCCTCCCCAAAAAAGATTTACCAAACAAGGCAACTACATGAACTACTAAAGCTCCTAAAATTCTTTAAAAGCATCAAAGTCACAAACTACTCTTAAGATACCCATATCCTTTTAACTATCCTTAATGATAAATTACTGATGTGATGGCAGATATAACTTTAAAAATCAGATTTTTTACATACATTTGCAATATAGATAACTTACCTTTTCTCTGTCTATAGCAAGGGAAGCGGCAAAATCTATATCCTGCTCCATGATAAGTCTTGACCGGGGATTTGCTGAGATCTGAAAATGAGTTTCTAACATGTATAAGGAATTTAATACTTTTAATTAAGTTTTAGTGAACTTAAAGGAACATGCCAAATTCAAATCAACACAGATCTTTAATGTCAAATAAATCATCTTGCACTATTTAGCATTGGAAAGTAAGATTTTGGGTATGATGCAAACCCTTTTTCACCCCAACAATAAGTAACACTAAAGATGATAAGTGAAGGCAATGAAATCACTTTACACAGTAAAGCAAAGCTGGATAAAGCTTTGAGCCAAATATAAAGAGTGTGCTATATTTTATTGTTGAGAAAATGACAACTCAGATCCCTATATGTCCATTCATATGACATGAAATGCAGTTTCCAAATGAATAATTTTAAGGTCAAAATTCATAAATTTCTCAATTGGATTGTTTCCATATTTCAACATAGATTTGATATTCAGAATATATATGCCAACATCATATAATGAAAGAATATCATGGACTTTGTATTATTCAAAGTAATATATAAAAATAAAACTAATCAAAGCTTATAATTATCTGAAACAGCAGAAACAATTTTCAAATTGCTGTTTTAAAGCAAATGGAGAATGTGTCCAAATAAAGGCACATATGAGGCCTTTATTGTTTGCATATTAGGGTCATAACTCAATACAAATACAGAGAAACCAATCAAATTTAAATTTGGTCTGTGTTTTGTGGTAATTAGCATTCTTCATATCATTTGAATAATGCAATTAACATTTAGAAATAGGAAACGATGAATTCATCAATTTGTCTTAACAAATGGGCATAACTCATGAACAAGAAAAGACATTATCAAAATTTGAACCTAATCTATGTTTTCTGGAAATAAGGATTTTGCAGAACTGTAGTTGGAGAGTTGCCACTATCAATTGTAGATTTGATGGTCACAAAGGCAGTTTTACTTGTGAAGTGTAGAAATCGAACATTTGTTGATTCAAACAATTCAAAATGGTGGTTCCCTCCGTAGTTAAATAAAAGTTATATTGAACAAGTGACCAGTGAAGAATAATGTTATTCCATTTCTTGACTGATTTTATTGACAACATTATCTAACAAGGGTTGAATAATGTTGAAATAAGACGTTGAATTCCAATTTTCATTACAGCTGTGTTAGAGTTTATAATTTTAAAA
>CM034356.1:60597928-60874484 GCA_019925275.1 Mytilus edulis
ATCTTTTGAATTATTTTTAAGTTCCCACTTATGATTAACATAGCTAGGTAGCTAATACGATGTGTCACTGTTTCAACTCAATAGCTGCATGTTTTAACGGTCTTAGATATTAAGATACAAGTATTGTTGTCTGATTTGTAATTGTATTGCTTGTGTCCTAATCCTTTTGTTAAATGTGTACTGAGTGTGAATTTCCATGGTCGGTTGTTCGTAATAAAATTAACGGTACCAATTTTCCTGCACCAGATGCGCATTTCGACAATACATGTCTCTTCAGTGATGCTAACCTATTCCCGAATATGACTGTTTTACCGAGTGTGAATTTGCATTGCTATACGACCTATCGATTGACGAAATTTTAACATCGGTACACTACTGACGTTTTTAATTATCAGTAACTCTGTACTTGGGTTTGGTTGATTATACAACTGATAATAATAGTAAGTACATGTCACAATAACGTTGTAATACGAAATTTGTATAGGTCCTTGTTTTCTCATGATACTGAGACTACTTTGGATATGAATTGTCTCAACCTGAGACTACTGGAACATAAGCTGTTTCAGCCTGAGAATTCTGGGGGTATAAGTTGTCTTAGCCTGAGACTACTGGGGGTATTAGTTGTCTCATCATGATAAAATTGAGAATGGAAATGGGGAATGTGTCAAAGAGACAACAACCCGCCCAAATAAAAAAACAACAGCAGAGGGTCACCAACAGGTATTCAATGTAGCTAGAAATTCCCGCACCCGGAGGCGTCCTTCAGCTGGCCCCTAAACAAATATATACTAGTCCAGTGATAATGAACGCCATACTAATTTCCAAATTGTACACAAGAAACTAAAATTAAAATAATACAAGACTAACAAAGGCCAGAGGCTCCTGACTTGGGACAGGCGCAAAAATGCGGCGGGGTTAAACATGTTTGTGAGATCTCAACCCTCCCCCTATACCTCTAACCAATGTAGTAAAGTAAACGCATAACAATACGCACATTAAAATTCAGTTCAAGAGAAATCCGAGTCTGATGTCAGAAGATGTAACCAAAGAAAATAAACAAAATGACAATAATACATCAATAACAACAGACTACTAGCAGTTAACTGACATGCCAGCTCCAGACTTCAACTAAACTGACTGAAAGATTATGATTTCATCATATGAACATCAGGCACAATCCTTCCCGTTAGGGGTTTAGTATCATACCATCATAACATATATGAGAAGAACATAACCCGTGTCATGCCAACAACTGTTTTTAGAATAAATGTGTTTAGTTCCGATGCAAAGACCTTATCAGTGACTCAATATTAACGCCAAAATATGCAATCTTTAATGACTTGACAACAGTATCGTAATTATATCCCTTCTTAATAAGTCTATTCAAAGGTTTTGTAAGTTTCTGAGGTGAATACTGACACCTTTGTGCTTTATAAAGAATATTACCATAAAAAATTGGATGTGAAATACCTGAACGTATTAGAAGTCTGCATGTTGAGCTATATTTACGAATGATGTCTTTATACCGATGATAAAATTTAGTAAATGTTTTGACTAGTTTGTGATATCGAAAACCCTGGTGTAATAATTTTTCAGTAATACATAAATTTCTCTCGTTAAAATCTAAAACATTGTTACATACACGAGCGAATCGTACAAGTTGAGATATACAAACACCGTAAGATGGTGACTACTTGGGGCAAGAATTGTCTCAACCCGAGACTACTGGGGGTATGAATTGTCGCAGCCTGAGACTACTGGGGGTATGAATTGTCCCAGCTTCAGACTTCTGGTTTATTAGCCGTCTCATCATGAGACTACTGTGGATATTAATTGTCTCAGCCTAAGACTACTGGGGGTATAGTTTGTCTCAGCCTGACCATATGAGGGTATTAGTTGTCTAGCCTGCAACTGCTAGAAATGGTTATTTGAAACAATTAACCAGACTATAACATGTATAACAGAGATAAACTATTGTATGTATAGTATTGTGTATTGGTCCGAGTCTAAATGGTGATCAACAGCCTTCACAATTGCTTAATATGATTCAATGTAGATGTTTAGATTTTGAAAACATTGAGAACGAAAATTTGCTTACTAGTATTTACTTTTGTATATGAAAAAGTTAATATTTCAATGCCATTTGACACTATTATATTTTTTTTACATTAAACTACATGATAAGGTTTATGACAAACAAACAAATAAAAAAAGATAAATTACAAAATAACACTTACATGCATACAACCAGTTGATCTTATCCATAAGTCAATATTAAAAAAATTCTAATCTCATTCCCAGAAAAAGCACATTTTTTTGTGACGGAAATCTATCTTGTTTTTACAGTGATATGTGGGGATAATTATCAATTCAATTTGTTTAATCTACATTATCCAAATGTAGTTAAAGTTTTCTTTTCGTGTAAATAATTCATTTTCCTTTTTTGTTTATATTTAGGATATTTAGGAACATATATGTTTCGATTTCAAATATGCTGCAAAACTCAAAGAGTCTCTGAACTCTGCGGGTGTATTGAAGTCTAACTTTTTTAAATTGAAATTGTTTGTTCACTTATCTAGATCTAGATTTATCAAAGAAAAAAATAATTAAAAAAACATTTGTGGTTAAGGTAGACTTTGATTAAGATTTATCATCATGGCTTTATATACCTAAATTTATTGTATTTACTGGATTCGGATTTTTCCATCACTGTTTGAAATATACATTATAGCATGCATTTATATACTTTCTATATATAAATTCTATACATCATACATTTTATTAATATCTACATCTGTAATTTGTGATTCTCAAGTTATATTTAAATCAGTTAAAAAACAATCAGGTATGTTAAAATATATAGTCGACACAAAATAAAATTTTAGTCCTGGTATCTATGATGAGTTTATTTACTTACTTACAAACAAGGTGTATATTCGCTCTGGATGTGTTTTTCGGGAGTTTACATGTTTTTTTTTTTTTTAAATTTTTGAATTTCAAAACAGGAATGATATTGTAAAACTTTTGAACGTATGTTATTCTAATGGAATACATATGAAAAATTGTGTTATTGTTGCTAATAACTCTCCAAAATAGACCAAAAGACTCATTTACTTACTTACAAACAAGGTGTATATTCGCTCTGGATGTGTTTTTCGGGAGTTTACATGTTTTTTTTTTTAAATTTGGTTAATGTTTTGAATTTCAAAACAGGAATGATATTGTAAAACTTTTGAACGTATGTTATTCTAATGGAATACATATGAAAAATTGTGTTATTGTTGCGAATAACTCTCCAAAATAGACCAAAATACTCAAAAATGAACAACTAAGGACTTTGTGCGGCCTTTAACAATGAACAAATACCACACTTCATAGTCAGCTATGGCATGTTAAAAAAAAAACCAAATGTATAACAATTTAAACTAGAAATCAAACGGCCTCATTTATGTACAAAATAATTAGCGAAAAACAAATACGTAACACAGCTGCAAACGAAAACTACTGAATAACAGGTTCCTGATTTGGGACAGACACATACGGAAATTTGCGGGTTTAAACTAGATTGAATTCATCAATACTCCCTTCACCTGGGACAGTAGCGAAACAGAACCAGATAAGAACAAACAATAATAATCAATTGCAAAAGACTGAATACAGGAAGAACTGTTTAGAAAACTTTGAATTTTTAAACTACTAAGGCTTTTCTACCTCAAGAATAGATTACCTTAGCTGTATTTGGTAAAACGTTTAGTAATTTTGGGTCCTCAATGATCTCCCACTTCGTACTTTAATTTGTCTTTTAAACTTTTAATATTCGAGCGTCGCTGATGAGTCTTTTGTAGACAAAACGCGCGTCTGGTATCTATGATGAGGTCATTTCACACCTTGATATTTCCCCCAATTTTGACTTAGATGGACGATCTCACACTAAAATCTGTAAAACCCAGGATAATTTCAACTTCTCAATGATCAATTTCCTATTTCTCAGCTACATACCCTCTGCATTGTCATATGGTGTTTACATATCTCTATTGATACGTTATGCCCGTGTATGTTCACACTATACATACTTCATACACATGAGTGTGCGCAATACACAGAAACTTCTCCACCAGAGATATGAGGAGGAAAGATTAAATATGATACTTCGTAAATTATTTGGACACTATCACAAATTGGTTGATCTATACGATGTGTCTGTATCTGAACTAACTAATGACATTTTTAGCACGTCTTAGTTTGTGGTTTAATTTCTATGTTCAGAACTCGAACTATTCCCGAATATGTTTTACAGAGTGTGAATTTGCATTGCTTAACGACATGTCTCGGGATTTTATTCATCAAACATTTGTGTATTTATTCTTTCATGTTCCTGTTGTGGTTTGGGTTTGATAATGTGTTATGTCTTGTCGATTACAGTCCAAATAATTCTGAAATAGCCATTCAATACCCTAGGCCTAATTGTAATGATAATATTGTTTGGATTGTTATCCTAAACATAACTGTATGAAGTTCAAGATTACAATTAAAAGTGCGTAACTGTTCTGTGGTTTGCGTGTTGAGTCGACTATATTATTTGCATGCGCGTTTCTCTATAATGAGTGTTCTTGTGTTTGTTTGTGCAGTATTTCTGTCACGCAGTGATGTCATTTTATTGATATATTTACATTACCATTATATATATATACATGATATAAGCGGGAGTTTTTGCTAGCTATTCATTTAAACAAGTTCAACCAAACATTTTTATGCCCCATCTACGATAGTAGAGGGGCATTATGTTTTCTGGTCTGTGGCTCCGTTCGTCTGTGCGTCCGTTCGTCTGTGCGTCCGTTCAGGTTAAAGTTTTTGATGAAGCTGAAGTCCAATCAACTTGAAACTTAGTAAACTTGTTGCTTATGATATAATCTTTTTAATTTTGAAGCCAAATTAGACTTTTGACCCCAATTTCACGGTCCACTAAACATAGAAAATGAAAGTGGGAGTTTCAGGTTAAAGTTTTTGGTCAAGGTAGTTTTTGATAAAATTGAAGTCCAATCAACTTGAAACTTAGTACATATGTTCCCTATAGTATAATCTTTCTAATTTTAATACCAAATTAGATTATTACCCAATTTCACGGTCCATGGAACATGGAAAAGGATAGTGCGAGTGGGGCATCCGTGTACTTTGAACACATTCTTGTTTTTTTAAATGTCATGTACCTAGTCAGGAATATTTGAGTTGTTATCAAATAGTTCGTTTCTATGTATGATAGCTTCTGTTCTCGGTGTTTCTGTTGTTCCGTTGTTTTCCTCTTATAGTTGATGTATTTCCCTCGGGTAACGTTTGTTACCCGGATTTGTTTTCTCATAATCGATTTATGACTTTTAAACTGCCGTATACATGGTATACTACTATTGTCTTTCTTTGATTTAGGAGCAAGCTAATTCTTACAAACTTACACATATATCTAAGTCAATTATAGTTTGAATATTAAAGTAGTTTTTGCTTCTCAACCATTTTTGTTGTCACATTAGCCTATCATAACTGCTTTGGTTGTTCCCTACGTACTTCGGAAGTCAAAAACATAACAGTTGTTTTCCATTTGTTCTGTTGGTTGATAAAGTATAACGTTTTGTTTTGTCAGTTCTGATATATTTAATTTCCCTTTGTGAGTTAAAATAAAAAATCAGTATTTTTGTTAATACTTTTTCTTTCTTTTTTTGCAATTAAAATCGAACAAATATCAACACAACGTTTTGTTTGAGTTAAGAAAAAGAGCTATGTCTGTAAACTGACATAGCTTTCTAATCTCTCCTTTAATGTTTTAACCCTGAAGAAAGTTGGGGCCTGAAAAAATAAACTGCTTTAATTTAAACACCAATTTCGCCCAATCATATTTTTGTTGACAAATAGTTCTTTGATGCATAGAAGAATCGTATCTGAATAAACTCATCATAGTACCAGGACTAAATTTTGTATATACGCCAGACTCGCGTTTCGTCTCCAAAAGACTCATCAGTGACGCTCGAATCCAAAAAAGTTAAATATGCCAAATAAAGAACGAAGTTGAAAAGCATTGAGGACCAAAATTCCTAAAAGTTTGCCAAATCTAGCTAAGGTAATCTATGCCTGAGGTAGAAAAGCCTTAGTATTTCAAAAATTCAAAATTTTGTAAGCAGTTACTTTATAAATTTAACCATATCAATGATAATTCATGTCAGCACAAAAAGTGCTGACTACTTGGCTGGTGATACCCTCGGGGAAATAAATCTCCACCAGCAGTGGCATTGACCCAGTGGTTGTAAATAAACGCATCATAGATACCAGGACTAAATTTGGTATATACGCCAGACGCGTATGTATACTACATATTGCTTGCTAGTAATTACGTTGTATTGTAATTGCATCGTGTGTAGACATCATTGAAATCCCTAACAAAGTTGCATCAGACAGTTTACTAATGCTTATTTAAGGTCCGTATTGTTTTCTACTCATATAAAGCAGAATTAATAACAGACTTCTCAGAGAGAAAAACAGTTTCAACTTTTTGTAAAGTTATTCAACTTAACTTTCAGATATATTAATGAAGCCCTGTCGCTTGAAAACTCACATACTCCTCTTCCCGATCGTATGATGTATACACATCCAAGTGATAGCTTACGCTCTCGTGCATGTTTATAGTTTCCATACTTCATATAACGAGAGTGTGTTCTTGACTTAAAATGTTCTTGCGAGTTTAAACCCGCCTCGTGCGAGTTCGCTCAACTCCAATTTTTAATGACTAGGGTGGGTCCTACCTTAGATGTGTTGTTTTCCCAGAGCTTTCTCGCTTCTAGTACCAAAAGAAACCGGCTGCCACAAGATAGCAAATAAAAAAATGACGTTTAACATTAAATTCAAATTTTCTACAAAAGAAAATACCGGCACTAAGTCAGGAATATGAAAATTGTTTTCTTTCGTTAGGTATGCTTGAGTTTTTTTTATAACTTTGCCTTGTTCGATTTGATTTTCCTTTGCAGTTCGGTATAACTTTTCTTCAACAGATAAAGTTATGAGCAATGCCGATTTGTGACATTTTGACTTTGGTCAATACAGATGATTGGTGATGCCTGCATAGAAGAAGACGAGTAACCCGTTGTCACATAACGTCTCACTACTACTTGGGGTTGTGCGATTCCTTCAGTTTTCGTTTTACTGTTGCCTCTAATATCATAGTTATTACCCAAGTTGCAGAAAGTAATTAATTGTGAATGTGTTATCCTGATATTAGGGACGAAGGGAGATAATTTAAATCGATTCAAACTATGACCTGAGAACTTTTATTATGCTTATACAATATAGCGATGACGATTTAGTTCGCAATGCATATCACCAACACGTAGTTATCTATTCAACACCCACAATCACTTCGACTACTTTGTTTCTCTCAATCAATTTCAATTACTGTCGGCCTTTTGACGATTTTGGAAGACACATTTCTAAGGTTTAAGAGGAACTTCCAATTTAACTTGAAATTCATTTGACGACGGATTATTGTATTTTATATAATACCCCTGAAGAATTCGCCTTCACTTTTTTTTTCGTTTGGTCATATATGTTACTTATGTATTCAAATACAATATGTTTTTATATCTAAGGCTTTCGAAGGTTAGTTTTTGAGTGATCCAAGTGTAGTGAAACCAGAAAAGGTCTTTATGCGCATATTATTTTCAATTTGTAGCACTTAGTGGTTTCATATCTTTTTGATACGAGTTGTCCAAATTGTGGTCATTTAAAAAACCCAACTTAATTGAGTGTTATTTTCATTTCATATACTCACAGTAGTGTTCTTGTACATAGAGGGAACCCATCTCAACAACTCGTGTTATATAAATGTGTGATTTCACAAATAGGTCCGTCTGATCAAAACGGCGAACTTAACTGGAACAAGAATAGAATTGTATACGCTTTCCTTTAATACCTTCCTCTGTATTGAAGTAAAATATAACCCTTCCAAAATTGATTTTAGAAAACGCGTATATATAAGGCTTTACCTCTATAGCTATCTACATAGTTCTTATTATACCCGGAGGCACATAGGGCAAGAAATAGATATATTAGGTTTTGCTTGATGGTTATTTAATTTGCAATAGAATACGAAATCTTTTCGTTTTGAAAAAATATCAAGAGACACTATTTTCATTGCTTCTGATAAGCATCGCTGACTTCAAGAGTTCAAATTCTATCTAGTTTTCTATTTACCCACACAATGCGTCTTGACTTTAAACATAAATCATTAAATAATAGTAATCGACTCTCCACACAGCAAGCAATGCATAATGCTTGTTTTCATTTATTGTTAGATTATTAATCGGGTCGTTGATTTTTTTCTTGTTGTTTTAGCATTTGGTCATCCCAATACCTTTCATGGCATTTTTTTTATCGTATGCATGACGTGTGTTCATTGTGAGGGGCCGCAAGCTGATTTGTTGTTCACATTATTGTATTTTGGTCGTTGATGGCATTCATATCACATATCCTCATTTACTATCATTGAAGAAACCTAATCAAATGAATTCGATGACATCAAACGCCAATTTTAGTCTAGTCTTGAGATTAAACAAAACGGATACGGTAAGTTTAAGGTATAAGAGTTGAAAGATTTAATATTTACTTGTTAGAAAATGTGGCATCTGAATATGAACACATGTTAATTGGTAACAAGATATGATTATTATATTACACGTTTTAGCTTGCTATAAGTTAAACATTTGGATTTGAACCAGCTGACGAAAAAAATTATTATCTTTTTAAGCATATCTATCAATTACCCAGCCATGCTTGAAGACGAAAAACTATGGACTGGAATCTATTATAAATAATAAACGATTCCAAACTGATAATCATTCTTAAATCAAAATGATTATTCAATACCAATTGAAAAAAGAATGATCTTTTTCTTGTGTTTTTGTTGTTATGTAAAATTTGTACTGACTAAACCTGATACAAAATGATATAAATTCGATCCTAAGGTTGACCAGTTATGCACTGAATGTGGGTATCGTATCAGAACACAAAAAGTCATTAGAAGATTTAAATTATCAGTCCTGTGTATCAATTATATATATGTTTAAACTGCGTAGTACTGATGTCAAGGTTTATTTGTTCCTTAAAATAGATGTCCTTTTATAAACACTATCATAGATAATTTAATACATATGTCTTATGCACAAATATTCCTTTACATTTATTTCGTAAGGAATAAATTTTATACTGTGAATTCAATAATATTGTTTTCTATTAAGAACACTTGACAACAAGCAAAATCACAAAAATACTGAAAATTTAAAACAAAAAGTCCCTAATCAAATGGTAAAATTAAAAGCTCAATCACATCAAACGAGTGGATAACAACTGTCATATTCCTGATTTGGTACATGCATTTTCTTTGCAAAAGATTGCAGAAAAGAAATTGAAAAGGAAAGCCGATAGAAAGAAGTAAGGGATGAGTGAGAGAGACAAACCGCCTGTCCAACCTTATAAATGAAAGCTATCAAAAGATATCAAAAGCAATGGACATTTTAACCACCATCAAAAGGTTTACTAGAGTTCAGAACTTATTATGTGATATGATGTGTAAACAGTCGGGGAAACGTTTTGATACATTTTAAACATGCAAAATGCAAGTATAAACATAAAGTATATGCACCTCTTTTAAATTGATTCGTTTTGTACATATTTTGCTGGTTATACTGTTAAATACCTACTCTGGAATATACAAAAAAACCGGCTCAATTATAGTACTTTAACCTATGTGACTTTCATTTTCGATCAGACTACGACAACATTGATAATACTTGAATAAAAGTATTGGTAAGACCTTTGGATATTCCAGATCCAACAATAAGTTTTAAAAATATCATGACTTCGTTTCAGTTGCTCCTATGCCGCTTCACAATTGACTATGATCTTTTGTGCAGCAAAAATTTGCCAGAAAAAAACTAAATTTGGCCAGGAAGAGTTGCATTTGCAATGTTTGCCAACCATTGTAATTATTTTTACTAATATGTGGGTAGACGTACACTGGAAACTTCACCAAAATAGTAGGACCTATAGTATTGCGGATGATATTTTGGTTGAGTACTATCCTAACTGTGATGCAGTCCAAAACTGTTGACTGTTTATGCTGTGAGTGCATTGAAAATAATAAGATTTGATTGTTATTGGGAATTCCATACACTAAATATTTATTGGCTTAAGTTTTCAATGGGCCATTACATACCTCAAGTAGAGCACCTAGGATAATTTTAATGAAACAACAGACATAAATATTACGCACATACGCGTGTAAGTGTAAACAATATATATTATATAAGATTCATACTAAATACTTTCCTTAGACATTAGAATAAAATTCAATGGTTCTATAAGTTGCCTCCAATATATTAATTAGATTCCAAACATGATTCATCATTTTAAGTGATCGGAATTTTAATCGGTAGAGCTCATGATATGGAAGATTCTAGCGATTTCCGGGAGGAAATGAGATAAAGCAGACTGTAAAGTTTTGTGTGGTTTGTGTGGAGCGGTAGTTAAATGTTACCACAGAATATTCAAAGTGTATGTATCCCTCTAGTTCAGTATTCCAGTCATAAATCTTGAATACATGTTACAATGGATCAGAAAGTCATTGTTGGAGGTATGCAGGCAGGGGTCACTATAGCAGAACCGGGTAAACGTGCCGTGATAGTAATGGACCAGGAAGGGCGTCATCTTGCAGAATATGACCACCAATTATTTAGACACCCGTTTCGGATAACCTCTACCACGAATGGTAATATCTTTGTGGTAGATTCGTTAATGGAAGCGGTAGGAAAAGTTGTGGTTTTAGATCGGAAAGGGAATGTTTTAGATATATACAATGGTCATCCTGACCCTTTCTATCAAGAAAAGCCAATCGGGCCGAAAGTCATATTAGCCACACCAGCAGATAACGTTATTGTTTGCTATTCTACTAATAATGTAATACATGTCCTCAACTTTGAGGGACACAATATTGCGTTCTTCAAAACAGATGAACTTGGAATTTTCCGTCCATTTTGTCTTGCAATGTCAACTCCAGGGCATTTCTATATATATTTCTATCTATGTACAACCAAAGATTTAAGTCCGGAAACAGAAAAACTTAATGAAAAGGAATATTCAGGATTTTAATAAAGCTTCCGAATCATGTAATAAGCATGATGAAATTAAACAATGACGAGCAAATATGAATAGTACCAGAAGTAGTAAATTTCAGTTTGTCTTCGCATTCGGGGATGATTCGAAACAACATTGCATTGTAATGTCATCAAAGATCATCAAATAATTTATCCATTTACAAATTGTTCGGATACATGCCATCGATAAGTAGGCAATCATAACCTGTTTTCTATTAAATGCGGTACAAAATTGAAAACGCGGACCTTGCTGAAAATAGCAAAAATCCGACTCCATTGCTATTTCGAAAGAAAATCGCATGTTTTACAACGCGACTTCCTGTCACAGATTTGTTATAGTATTATTAAAGAAAGCAACTCCATAACTGTTATTCGGTTTTATGAATTCTCGCCACGCATGTACAACATTTAATCGTTCTCTTAACGGGTTATGCTAGCTTCGTCTCGTCAAGAATCTTTCCGAAGCTGGTTATCAGATTCTACAATAGATCGAATCTACACGGTAGTATACTACAGTTTGTTCATAGATCATGTAGAAAACCGTCGATATCCAATGAACTGTAGAATTTATTAGCCAAGAGACATTTTTCCATCATCCAATCAAATAACGTGTATTATACTGCACTTCCAACTGTAAACATGACATTTCATAAATGCTACAATATAAAAAATGTTATCGGAAATAAGTATTAAAGATTGAAAGAATATTGTTTTGTTCAAACCAGAATTTTTATGAAACAGTTTCTTTATTGTTTAAGATTACTGTCAAATTCACAGTGGACATATTGAAATAGCCTTCGGTTTGAAAGTTTTCATCTTGTATGACATCAAGTTTACCATGACGTTGATGTGCAAAAATCATTTATGAAATTTAGGGGAATTTTAGTTGTTTCAAATTGATACCTTTCAAAATCATTTTTTTGTAATGCATTAGTTTATTTAAATTCATAACAGAATTTATTTTACGCATTAATATTAAGTTTTATGTAACAAGAAACATGTTTGTTTACATTTTCGGATATTGTGCTTGTACCTTGAAATGTAACAAAGAACAGTCAGATCAGTCTGCAGAACCTACATGATTGGGCCGTACCTGTTGTTTGACTACAGGGTAATGTAAGCGTATTTCAGTTAAGAAACATATTCAGAATGTAAAGTGACAAACACTTATTCCATACAAGTAGTAATTTAATCATTTTCTTTAAAAAAAAATGTATAAACTTCGGAATTTTTTAGGAAGAAAGATAAGAAGTTAGCAATACCCTTTAACTTTACTTTCCGCTATATAGACGATGTTGTCTCACTAAATATTTAACAAATTTGGTGACTATGTTGAACGCATATATCCCATCGAACTAGAGATAAAGAATACACAAAATACAGTTAAGTCTGCCTAATATCTTAAATTGCAGCTAGAAATTGACAATGAGGGTCGGTTGAAAACAAAACTTTACGACAAAAGAGATGTTTATAGCTTCCCAATTATAAACTTTCCATTTCTATGTAGCAACATTCCAGCACCGCCTGCAAACGGAATATATAGTTCCCAATTGATACGATATTCCAGGGCTTGTTTTTCCTATCATGATTTCCTCGATAGAGGGTAGCTGCTCACAAGGAGGCTATTAAAACAAGAGTTCCAAATGGTCAAGATGAATTCATCCCTTCGTAAATGTTACGGACGTCATCACGAATTGGTTGACAGTTATAGAATAACCGTTTCACATATGATGTGAGATATGTTCCGTATGTCGTAACTACAATCCACTTCCCTTTCACTACGAATGTGACCTATCGAATTATACTATTTACCGGGTTTGTAATAACATGAGCAACGCGACGGGTGTCACATGTAGAGCAGGGTCTGCCTACCTTTCCAGAGCACCTGATATCAATCCCAGTTTTTGATAGACTTTGTATTGCTTAGTCTCTAGTTTTTTGTGATGTGTCTTTTGTAATATTATTTGTCTGTTTGTCTTTTTATTTTTCAGTCATTGCGTTGCCAGTTTATTTTCGATTGATGAGTTTGACGGTCCTTCTGTTATCTTGCACCCCTCTTTTAAAACTTATATATATCAATGCAACAGTAAACCACTTAAACATGATACACAGGAAAACATCTTTTCTTAATTTAGCTGTTTCTATTATACACTTTATTATTAAAGGACACTATCTTAATATAAATATAGAAGATTGATTACATAAATACACATTTTATATCATTGAAGTTTACGAATAAAATTTAGTTTTTCTATCAAAAAGTAAAATAGCAAAATTTACGAGCTCCAAGAAAAATTCAAAATGAAAGCCTTTTCTTAAATGGCAAATTAAAGCACAAACACATTCTGTGTGTGATTGTAATGTGCTGCGAGAGTTTCCATATCATTGTCATAGGGGTGTTAGTATCGAAAGATGTAAAGTCTAGCCAGACAAGGACTGTTTAAGGTGGGGGAGGGTCAACTATTCCATTGGTTAGAAAAGCGTGTTGTATGTTGTATGTATGATGGTCAATTTGTAATACTTATTTGGAGTCATAAATCATGGACCGCTAGGGACTTTTACAAATTATTACCTGCTGATCCAATAAACAGCCAATTATCCAGGTGTGCACTCTTATCATTTTTATATGCTATTATAAAGTCTGCCCTTGGATGATTGAAACACGAGGGATAAATTATCACTCAAGTGGGAAATCTTTTCATAGAAAAATATTTTAGTCGGGTGTGTGATAATCATCATAAAACTTTGACTGTCCCTTTGGTATCTTTCGTCCCTCTTTTATCTGCAACATGTTGACAATTTTGATACTTATTTTGTACCTGCAATGATTCATGTTTATATTTGTTTATATGTGAACTTTTGAAAAATTAGTCACACATAAATGACTCTTACATAATTCCAGAAGATATTGATGAATTAGCCTTTTCATATTATAAAGAACTATTGGTGATCTCATTGTTTGTACACCAGAATGAAAATATTACGAAAAATGCGTTAGATTCTGAAAAGGCAAATTATACATTTTATAAAATTAAAGGAGGCAAATCATGTAAATGCTACTTTATTTCTATGAATATCAAAATAATCAAAACTGTCATCAACCAAATTATTTTCATTTTTCATATAATATACGTCAATTGAGAGGGGATGAGAAAAAATGGTTTAATATGTTAATTGCCTAAAGAAGGTAAAAGACTAAAACAAAGCTATTGGCTGCTGCACAGTGATGTATTTTGGTAATTCCTCTTATCATTTTTATATGCTATTATAAAGTCTGCCCTTGGATGATTGAAACATGAGGGATAAATTATCACTCAAGTCGGAAATTTTTTCATAGAAAAATATTTTAGTCGGGTGTGTGATAATCATCATAAAACCTGCGTCTCTCCTTATCAACCTCTTCTTATTTTCACATCAATCGGAGTTCCTTCAAACACTTGTCAAAAACAATAAGATCATTTAATTTCCCATTTAGATATATCATGTACATATAAATGATGTTCCAATAACAATCAAAACTTTTTATTAATATATCCCCCAGAACCAGAAATATAAGAAACAAGACACGGTTCTTCACCTCATTTTTAAACTGATACCATGAATTTGACATTCACGGTCATCTCAGTACCATAATCTATTACAAACAAGCCGATTTTAATTTTGAAATCATCACTTCCCCCACCTTATTATAACGTAGCAATCAACAAACTTTCCTGTATATGGGATATACTTATCTACTTGTTCGGTATTCCACAGATTGAAGCTCCTACTCAGACTTTGCCAAACGTCACGTTGGTCTGATCAGAAAGTTTATGATAGGTATCAAAGATATCAGGCTTATAATTTAATACGCCAGATGCATGTTTCGACTACATACGACTCATAAGTGACGCTCAAATCAAAACAGTTCTAAAGAAAACAAGTACAAAGTTGAAACGTATTGAGGACCTAAAATTCTAAAAGGTTGAGCCAAATACGGCTATGGTAATCTATGCCTGGGATAGGAAATCTTTGATTTTTCAAAAAATTCATACTTTTGTAGACATGAAATCTATAAAAATGACCATAATTGATATTCATGTGAACACCGAAGTGCTGAATACTAGGCTGATAATACCCTTGGGGTAACGTTCGCCAACAGTGGCATCGACCCAGTGGTGTAAATATTTATCAAAGGTACCAGGTTTATAATTTAAAAAGCCAGATGAACCCCGAAGTATGTCAAGTAACGTCTCGTTCTTTTTCTGAAAATGTTAATCGAAAGGTACCATAACCTTGTTGATAGATATTTCGTATCAACTTCACAAATAATACACGATGGTCTTCAAGTATGGGTACGGATGTTGTTTGTCATCTTGATTAAATGTTAAGATATTCTTTTATTTGTCTTCATGTATATTACTGTTTAGTCTGTTTTTGACGATATTCATTTGACGTGACGCTGTATTTATGCATCCCGACATTGTGTTACTGTTCTATCATAGTTTTTGTATTCTTGTCCTTCATGTTTGCTAATGTGCTTTGTCTATTTGATTTTTTCGGTTTTTCTTTAAACACATGACGTGGCTCTGTACTTGAACATCCCGTCATTGTGCTATTGTAAAATGTTTGTGTTATTGTCTTTAATTTTGGTAATGTGCTTTTTCTATATGCATTTTTGTCTTTCTTTGATACATATATAACGCGGCTCTGTACTTATACATTCTGTCATTGTGTTATTGTGCTATGGTAAAATAATTTTGTTTTGTCTTTAAATTTTTTTCGTACTTTGTCTATATGCCTCCTTGTGCTTCTTTGTTACATATTTTTGATATTTTTACCTATTATGTCAGTTTTTTGGTTCACACATCACACATGATAGATTTTGATGCGACTGTCGTACAAACGAGAGTATGATGTTAACTTCCACCAACTCACTTAAAAAATAGAACAATTTCAAATATTCAAAAATTTCATTAGCTGTCAAGTTCATGTTCACCGACAGGCTTCGCTTCGTGTCGTGTTCATCCATTATACATCTCTATTTGTGTTGATATCGGATGTAACGTCTGTCCGCAGTCTTTGGAGGTCATCATGATAATGGCGATGTGACTAAACTATACACGAAATCCTGATAAATATTATCGAGAATATACATTACTAATTTTTTGTTTGTACGTTGGATATAGGTTAAAGTGGGTCATAAATCAAATGAGAAATTGAAGTCAAATC
This sequence comes from Mytilus edulis, assembly GCA_019925275.1. Classification (NCBI taxonomy): domain Eukaryota; kingdom Metazoa; phylum Mollusca; class Bivalvia; order Mytilida; family Mytilidae; genus Mytilus; species Mytilus edulis. The sequence continues at coordinate 60,614,326 of CM034356.1, forward strand.
GGTGAATATTGATCTAACAGCTTATGCTTCATTTAAGGTGCTTTACTTTAATTTTGCCTTTTTGAATTTAACACATATTTTGTCCCTTTATTATAGCGATAAACTCACCAAATTTTGTTCCGAAAGTTAAACTATACGTTGAAGATATTTTGCAGTATTTCATCCTTGAAAACGGAGTAAAGGATGGTTTCTGACTAAAACTTTTATTATCGAAATCGAATCTGGCGCCGTAAAATTTGTACCGTTGATGTTATACAGAAATCACAAAAAAGCATAATTTTGTAAAGATGCAGCAGTTTAAAAGAACATATAAAAATGTCCATCAATTTGATAATATTAGCAAACTGTTAAATGACCAAATGTATTTATTTTAGATTTATTTTTTGGGCAAATTAAAGAATTGGATATATTATCTATACTACTAAAGGAAAACATCGAATTCATTAATCTGCATCCCCACTTAAACATACAAAGTCGAAAATATTTGTGAAATGAAGTATAAATGTAGTCCTTTGTACTTCCTAAATTTGTCTGTGAAACAACATTTTTCCCAAAGGAAACGCCAATTTTTGAGAAAATACCCGAATTCGGAGACCGTTATCGATCCGTGTCTTAAATGCTTTCGCGCATGCTTAGTCGACGTACTGGCCACGAAATTAAAAATAACTTGATTTCGCGGGCACTTTCTGGTATCAATGATTTAAATTCAATTTTATTTATATAAAATAAAATTGAACTCTGGTTTCGGACACACCTAAGTATAAAGCCATACAAAAATCTTCTATCATTTAATTTTAGTATATTTGCAAACTCACACAAAACAAAACTATTTATTAACAACATGGTCACCAAAAAATCGTACATATATAGTCAAGTAATAACTGAATTGCAATGAAGGAAAAGGGGATTTGGTTGCAGTTTAATAGAATGAAGTACTAGAAATTGACTTTTTCTTACCTATTTTCTTAAACACACACCTTACTGGTGAATCAAAAACATGTCATTTAAAAAATACTTATAAATATTTTAATTTCACACGAAAAAGAGTAAATTAACAAAAAATACTGAACTCCAAGGAAAACAAAACGGTCAATCCATTCACAAATGGCAAAATCCCTCAAACCCATCAAACGATAGGAAAATTACTGTTATATCCTGCCTTGGTACACACATTTCCTTATATAAAAATGATGGAAAAATAAAGTAAGTTTTCCGAATATATCTATATATATCGATATATATTCATATAACACAAAATTTTGAAAAATGAGATTAAATATTTTCTTTTGAAAATATTTTTTTTCTATATAGTTTACAGAAATAAATGTATTTCAAATATAACACTTGTCAGTCTTAATCAAGTTACAGTGCAATACAGTAACTAGATGTGTCAAAACGACACGAATGGCCCCGTCTCAAAAAGTTGAAAAAATGTAATTTCAGTAACACATGTGGACACACACAAAACAAGATGGTAGTCTCACATATAAAAAATAAGCTCAATATCTGAAAGCGTTTAGAAAAAAAGTCCGTATAACTGTGATTTTCAACAATTCATCAAAGTCCAAAGTCCGTAACTTCGGCAAAACTTAACGGAGCCGAACAAAAATTATACTTAATCTGTAACTCATCATGGTTAACTCACATACCAAAAATCAGCCCAATATCTGAAAGCGTTTAGAAAAAAGTCCGTATAACTGTGATTTTCAACAATTCATCAAAGTCCAAAGTCCGTAACTTCGACAAAAATTAGCGAAGCCGAACAAAAATTTAACATAATCTGAAACTCATCATGGTTTACTTTCATACCAAAAATCAGCCCAATATCTGAAAGCGTTATAGAAAAAAAGTCCGTATAACTGTGATTTTCAACAATTTATCAAAGTCCAAAGCCCGTGAGTTGGGCAAAAATTAGCCGGGCGGAACGAAACTTAAACTTGATCTGTAACTCATCATGGTTAACCTACATACCAAAAATCAGCCCAATATCTGAAAGCGTTTAGAATACACGTCCGTAAAACTGTGATTTTCAACAACTTTTCAAAATCCAAAGACTGCAATTTCAGCAAAAAATTGGAGCACAACGAAACTTACACTTGATCTGTAACTCATCATGGTTAACTCCAATACCAAAAATCAGCCCAATATATGAAGGCGTTAAGACAAAAATCCATATAATGGTTTGTTGCGGAATGACGGAAAGATTGAATGACGGAATGACGGACAAGGGTAAAACTCTATATATGGCACCGACAATTCGTTGCGGGGCCATAACAATATGATATTTCATTTTGCTAGGTTTTTATTCATGTCGAGTGATTAAAATTCATGGTAATAATAAAACTAGGATTACATATGTAGAATCTTAAAGGGTAGGAGTTATCCAAAGAGGAGAGATTCTAGAGTTGAGACATTTAAATCAACGTTCATCTCAAAAGATTGCTACTAATAAATGTAAAATAAATAATTTGAAAAAATAGCTTTTTAGCAAACAATTGGAAATAAACATCATTTTTTTTAAAATAAAGATTTCTTTAAATTAATTGCTTTGTTGCACAAGTTAAACTGTTTGTGAATAGTGGATCATTTTTCATTCTTAGATTTCTCTGTATTATGGAAAAGTAAACCAACGTAGTGAAGTTAAAGCAAATAAAAAAAAGTAATGATGCAAATAAAAAAACAAACAAAAAAAACAAAACAAAAACAACCAGCAAAACATTCAGATTCTAGGGCTTCATTACTCCTATTGTAAGCATATATATATATACAAAACAAATATTCAGTACAAAATTTAAAACAAATGTGAATATAACTGAGAAAAAGACAATTGAATATAAAAACATAATTAATGGCCAAATTCATCAATTAAAAACAATCCAAAACTTACCAAAAATGTTGGACACCATTGGGACTTATTCAAAATTGAGATCAAAGAAAACACCATTGAATACTGTAAAAGAAAAGCAAAGCAGAACATAAGTGAAATACATGAATGGGAAAACAAAACAAAAAAATTAAATGAAAAAATTAACAAACATTGTAAAAATGAGGTAATAAAGAATTTTCAAGAACAATTAATTAATAATGAGAGTAAATTGAAGAAAAGATATGAAATAAAAACAAAAGGAGCTCAAATCAGGTCACGAATTCAATGGATAGAAGAAGGAGAAAAAATACGAAATTCTTTTTAGGTTTGGAAAAAGGTAGACAAACAAGAAAAACTATAACTGCACTTAGAGATAAAGAAGGAGTGATACAAATTGACTCATCCACAATTTTACAATTAGAGAAAGAATTCTATAAAGATATTTATAAAAGTACAAATCGAGATATAAAATTTATAAATGATTATATTAATGATACAAAAATTGATCATAAATTAACAACACAAGAGAGTGATATTATGGAAGGAAAATTAACTATAGATGAATGTACAGATTCACTTTTTCAGATGAAATTGAACAAAGCACCTGGAATTGATGGTTTAAGCGTAGAATTTTATAGAACTTTTTGGGAATAATTAAAAGAATTCATTGTATCCACATTTAATTTTTCATATACAAAAGTGGAGTTAACAACTTCTCAGAAATTAGGAGTTATCTCTCTTATCCATAAAAAACATGATCCACTGAGTTTAGATAACTATAGACCAATAACTTTATTAAATGTTGATACAAAATTAATAGCATATTCATTAGCTCAGCGCATTAAAAATTCCTTACCAAAAATTATCCATGAAGATCAAAATGGGTATGTAAAAAATAGATATATAGGTTATAACATCAGACAGATCCAGGATATAATTGATTATGCAGAAAAAATTAATATCAAAGGAGCATTATTATTTTTAGACTTTTCAAAAGCTTTTGACTCTTTAGGCTGGAATTTCATGTTCTCAGCATTAAACAATTTGGCTTTCAAGACTCTATGCTCAAATGGATATAAACTTTGTATACAGACATTAAAAGCTCAGTGATCAATAATGGGTGGATATCTGAACCCCTCAACATTTTTCGAGGGATTAGACAAGGATGTCCGTGCAGTGCTTTAATTTTTGTTATTGCTGTCGAAATATTAGCATGTAGAATAAGACAAGACAATAATATTAAAGGATTTGAAATCAAAATAGATGGGAAAACACATTCTTTAAAATTCAGTTAACTCGCAGATGACACCACACTTTTTTTAAAAAGCAAACAAGACATTTCAAAAGTATTTAACATGATTGAAATTTTTGTCACTTTATCAGGGCTTAAATTAAACAGATCAAAAACAGAAGGCATTTGGTTAGGAAAACACAAACATTGCAAAGAAAAATATGAAAACATCAACTTTACAAAAATCCTAAACATTTCACTGGTTTAGTGAAATGTTTAGGATTTTTTTCGGTTGTAACAAAAATGAATGTCAAAAACTTAATGCAGAAAAGCAAATAGAAAAGGTCTTAAAAGATTATTAAAAATTGGGAGAAAAGACATTTAACAATGATCGGTAAAATAACAGCTATCAAATCAATGATTATACCAAATATTACCTTTTTATATAGCATCAGTTTCACATATTGAAAAAAAATATATTGTTAAATTTAAAAACATTATCTCTAATTTTTAATGGGAAAGCAAAAGAGAAAAGGTTAAACGCACATTACTTAGCATTGGTGAACTAGATTGGGGTTTAAACATGATTAACATAGATAAATACATAGAATCTATCAACATTGGGTGGATTCAAAGGTTAATTAAAAGAGATCTAAAAATTGGAAAATTATTCCTGTATTTTATTTTAATAATTTGGAAAAGATTTCATTATCTTTCACATGAGTATTGATAACACTGACTCTATTCCAGAGTTAAAGAAGCTGCCAACACTTTATTTCAACATAGTTAATGCATGGATAACCAATAAAAAAGTACAACAACCAAACAACTTTAGATTTATACGTTAAGAAGTTATTTGGGGAAATCATTTCATAAAGATAAAAAATAAATGCCTTTTATTCGAAAACTGGATAAATAGTAAATAAACTCATCATAGATACCAGGACTAAATATATTATCTTTGTTAATGACATCATTGATGAAAATGGTAATACAGAAGAAAATTTTATTTTACAAAAGCTTAAAATAAAAAGTAACTGGATGTCGAAATTTTACCAATTAAAGAAAGCTTTTCCACGAGAATGGTTAAAGATTTTATAACAGGAAAATTCAAAGAAAACTAAAGTAAAAACGCCCTATGCAATACATATTAATAATAATTGTAATAAAAAAGAAAATGTAGATACCAGAAAAATTTATGATATATCTATTAAGAATGAAATTGAAATACCTGTTGGTTTTTAGAAATAGAAGACAATGCTTAACCTTGAATACATTAAGAGTCTTTCGTGTAATATGTTAAAGTTTGTTCATCATTTTTTAAAAGATAACAAATACAAAGTGTTCCAATGGAAATTGCTACACTTTATTTTACCTTGTAAAGTTTTATTGAAAAAGTGGAAGTTCTGCAAATTGTCACTATTGCAACACCACAGAGGATTATGATCACATACTTCTTAAATGTCACTTTCTTGATAATTTCTGGAGTAAAGTAAAAAAAAAACACTAAAAAAAAACTGAATAATAATAATAATATTCTAACATTAAAAAATTTAGTATGGGGTTATAAAATAAATGATAAGCAATACTATGAAATTAATTATTTGATTACAATTATAATGTTTTGTATATATATAAGGCAAATTATATGTCTGAACAGAAAACAAAATCTTTAGATGTATATTCTGTATTTAAAGCAAAATTCATGTACAGCTACAAAATGCAGGCAACTAGTAAACATACTAAGAATAAATGTCTACTTGATAAAGTTGTCAAATTGTTGTAATAATTTTTATGTTTGTAAATGTATAATCTAGCAAAAAAGAAAAGAAAAAGGTTAATAATATAAAAATTCTAGATCCGGAACAGATTTAGAGAAATAATTTTACCTATCACCGATAAGCGTGGAGATAACGGTATTTGTTATCCACTGTTTTTTATCGTTAAAAAAAAAAGAAAAAAATATTTACATACTAATTTTTTTCAGAATCGAAACTCATATATAATTATAATATTTGTTCATACATACCTTTGAATTGCTTATATTAATCATAAATCACTATTAAAACTGGTAATTTCCAAACCAGGAAGAGATATCAATACAATAATAGAAAACCGATAACGGCAAGTGTGAATTATTTCTGGAAACTTTTTCTTTCCAAACAAGCTAGATATACATATTGACAAATTAGAATTTCATATTTTGTTTATTTATAGTAGTCCAATGAAAAGGGTTAACTGAAAACAAATAATTAACAATAAAAAGGTGATGAACCTCTGTACTGCTGCTTATATCATAAATGTAGGCATCCAATGTTTTAAATCACTACAATTCAATTGGTCCTTCATGACATGCTCAGTTATTTAGGTTCTGTTTGTAGTGACTTCGTGGTGGAAGCTGTTTTTCAAATAACTCAAAAGGTGTTTCCCCTTTATATTCATCGATTTCAAGCTGCAGATCGCTAAGAGATTTATCTCGTGTCATCCAAATCTGACTGCCGATGTTCTGATCAAGATACACACTCGGTCTACCTTCAATTTTATCAGGAGTCGCGTTGATTTTGGTTCTATAAATAATATATAAATATTTATATTAATGCATGATGATACATGAGTTTATAAATGTTTCAAAACTATGTATGATAGTCATCTGCAATTCAATAAATGAAATTCATGTTCATATATAGTATAGATGAATATTCGGTACCAAAAGTACGAAAGTAAAATCTCAAGCAGTTTTTTGTTTGCAGTGTTGCAATTGTCATGAAAACCATTTTAAGACTAAGGTTGCATTTCTGTAAGTATTGACAATGCAATTTCCCTTAGGAACTCCTTTTACGGCTAAAACTGTACCACTTTTACTATGAAGTTTTGAAAAAAACTTATCCTAGAATTGAAAGTTCATATGCGCTACAATTTTTTTCAAAAGTCAAAATATAGGACTGTGCGGCATATTTTCAACGTTTATATGCCCTGAACTTTTCAGAGTTTAAACTAACACTAATTTTCTTAACTACCCCTACCTCGAATGAAGGGTTACCACAAATTTCAAAGTAAACAATATGCACATGTATATTTACTGGTACATTCACAAGTTATGTCTCTATGAGAAGGAACACAGAGAGCATAACTGGGAACCAGTATGTAAACAAAATTAATTTTCTACCAATTTTCTAAATCTCCCCAAAAGAGGCGTGGTTTGAGATACAGCTGTATTTACAAAGTGCAACCTTAAGCGTTAGATATTCAATTGCAAGTTTGCATACAAACCTGTCGCTGACCCCCTCCCTCTAACGATATTAAAAACTCAAACACATAAAAATGAGGATGGTCGTATAAAAAAATAAATCCAACGGTATTTGAATTATAAATTAAAATACTCGGATTTGGATGACATGATTTGAAAAATTCAAATTGATACTGTTGTTCAATAAAACGATATTTTTTAAGTATTCGACAAGGTCTGGGTTTTTACATAACCATATTCACTTGATTAGAAAACGGCTGTTTCTTTTGACGACAATATTTGTCCCTATTAATTATATTAACGATCTATTTGAGTTTAAATTTTTATTTCGTTACCGGTCCTGTTTTATACCAGTAGTATACATTTCATAAACATTATTGAATGATATTTGTCCTTCATTTTTTCTAACGCTTCTTATTTTTTCTACTTTATGGATTGGTTGTTAATAGAGCAATTATTTGTTTGCTAACATACATTTTTTTACAAACTGCATTTTACCCTTTCAACAGAGTCAGTTTTGTTGTCTGTCTAAAGTTACTGACCTTGTGTTGCATGATTTTACTTTGAAAAACATAAATCCAATGACTAGAATGATGACAAGAAGTAACCCTCCCAAAGCAGCAGCCTTCGCAAGAGGAAATTTGTTATTGTCTGAAATAAGTAAGATATGCAATAACTATTCATAGTTGACATCATTATGATCAGAGATAATTTTAACGAAAATGTTTCTACTTTATCTTAATATCATTCTTAAAATAAATGCAATGCACTTGTTTATCCATTCGTTTGATGTGTTTGAGGTATTGATTTTGCCATTTGATTGGGCACTTTTTATTTTGAGTTTTTCCTCGAATTCAGTATTTTTGTGATTTTACTTTTAGGGAAAACATATTTTTCGACGCTTTGTAGCAAATCACTCAAACGTACATTCACATACACAAACGCACACACACATACTTGTATATATATAATATATTTTTAAAATGTTAAATCAAGTCGTGTACAGATTCGTAAATTCATATAAAAACACAAAATTTGGTAAGTTAGTAGATAATAAAATATAATAAATATTTCAAGGAACTGTGAATGTATATGGAAATATAATTAACTTTATATTTATATACATAAATGCATTTAAAGGTGTTCAATGAGCGTACACAATTTCTTGAACACACTACACAATTGGAGAAAAAATAATTGCAAGCGTCCAGGGCGATTAACCTTCATCACTGTCGCTTCAAGCCGATTAATAAAAAGCAAACGATGTTTAAGAACAAAAAACAGTTGAACTAACCATATACAGAAAACGCCTGATTTATTTCAAGTAAACAATAAAAAATTAAGTTATTGAAAATTTCATTTTTCTTTTTCCTTTGGAATCTCTTTATCCGCTGAAGTATAATTGACATTTTCAGAATTAACGGTATACAAGTGAAATATTAAAATATATATGAATCCAGTGTTAAATGTGTTATTTTAACCAAAGACATTTGACAATAAGCTTGGTATCATGTACAACTCAACCTTACATGTATAAGTAGACTCTATTAGTTTATGTTTATCATTTTCATTTCACTTAGTTTATTTTGTTACCTATGTTACCCACAAATGTTTTCTAATATTGGTTGCAGACTTCTGTTAAACTACATTTTACTGTGAAAAGTGATAACTTTTTTGAATTCATTCTGCACTAGTAAGGTGTATAGGAACGGGTTGAGAACTTACTCAACATGTATCTTTTGCGCATGTTGGACCTGTCCAAGGTACATGTAAGGAACTTCTGGCTTTTGTTAATTTTGTATATTTTTCGTTTATTTATATTTCTTCGGAGTTAAGTTTAGCAATTTTCTCTGAACTCTGAACCGCCTCCAGGTGTAGGTTTCCTCACTGTGTTGAAAATCTATTGGTGGTTTGGAGCTATTTAATGATGTGGTTGGGTTGTTGTCTCTAAGACACATTCGACGTTACTATTCACAAATTTCAATTATATTGAATGTGTGAGAATAATATATTCCTCATTTTATAAAAGTATCTAAATACATTTCTGTATGCTTATTTCAGTAACGTTATTGAAACAGGTTATACTATTTTATAGATCAGATGTAAAATGACGATTAAGGCGAAGATGAAATGTAACTCTTGTCTCAATAATAAGTTTTTATGAATATGTTATCCGTAGATATTTATCTTACCATTTTTGGTTATAGGTACAATAGTTGAATTCCAAAGATCCTGTAAGAAAAAAAAGACACCTTTGTGAATGCTGCATGTAAAGATGAGTGTTAAGAAATTTAAGAAGTAGAAGTAAAAATTATTTGTATATATGGGATATCAATTGATTACGACGAATTAATATAGCATATATTTCAACATACCAGTTCAAAGCAGGCTATTGATTTTGAATTACATGAATAGCTTGATTCGTTATACAAAATAATGTTGACAGATTGTCCAAATTTTTTGCTATCATATGAAAGGCTGATTTCATATCCCTCTGCCATAATTGTTATTGATGTTGTTCGCTTTCTGTGTGAGGGCATCAAATCTACGGACACCATGAACATATTCCTGAAATTTGCCTGGATGACATCACTTTCGGATAAATAGCTAATAGAATCTGTGTTTATCTGTAAAAGAGAAGGCGTTTTGTCACGCAGTGTATGAAATACATGTACCAAATAAACATTATCAGGTACAGAAGTTTCCACTAGGGTTCTTTGTAAGTTCAATGTATACCTAGAAGAGACATTCATATGTACGCCCAACGTTCTATGATTATGGACATGAGTCAATTTTAAGAATCGTTCAAGTTCAATAAAGTTAATGAAAATCTCAAAAAAAAAAGTCGTAAAACAAATCTTTGACTAACTAGTAAGTTATCGTTATTTAGAATGACACGATTTGCAGTTATACATCGACCAGCAGAACCCTGAGGATCTCTTATACCTCTAGATGTCTTAGAAGCAATACGGCTAGAGTAGGTGCTCAAATGGTGTTCTTTTATCATCGACGAAATCGTACATTGTTACCTGTACAGCTTTTAAATAAAGAATATTGCTAATACTGGTGGAAACTTATACATGAACAAAACTGCATTTTCCATCATTATTTGATTATTACTGGTCAAAATATCCCATGATTAGCAACGTCCATATCTATTGCAACCAATCTGTTTTTTGCTGAATTTGTTTCAATAACAGAAGGGTTTTAGGCTTTGTGTGATATTGAAGTAAGAATTGAATGCTTTTTTGTGTTTAGTTCATTGGGGTGTAAAAGCGTTGACCAAAGTACATTATGTATGAAGCGCGGAAGCTAGGATCATGAAAAAACGATTTCTTTGAAGTTTTTAATTAATGTACCTGTGCACTTTATTGTGTGACCTCGTGTCGACATGAATATTAAATTTTATTGTGTAATGAATGTTAATGTCAGAAATACGCGCGATTGCTGTAAGCCAATCAAAATAATGTAATACAATGAACCGTACATGCAATGTTATTATTTAAGTAAACAAATAATAATAGGTGGTATGATTGCCTTTGAGACAACTCTCCAACAGAAACCTTATGATGTAGATTTAGGAAAACTTAGATAACTGTATAGAAAAAGTTGGAATAAAGTGAATTCCTAAACGTTAAGAGGATCAATAAACATGTGTGAACAGCAAGTGGTGTATATGTTCAATGACTTTGACTCTAATTGCATCGAACTAAGGGATTTAAGTTGTTGCTGTTATAATAACTGTACCTCGAAGAAGACAACATAAATTTACCATAATTAGTTTCCAAAGGTACATGGATTATAATTTGATACGCAAGACGCGTGTAACGTCTAAAAAATATCAATCAGGGGCGCTAAGATCAAAATAAGTACAAAGTTGAAGATCATTGAGGACTCAAAATTCTAAAAAAGTGTGCCATAAGAAAATCCTTAGTACATAATTAATACTTTTGCAACCAGGATTTTTTTTAAATGACCATATAATTGATATTCATATCATCACCGAAGTGCTGTATACAAGGCTGATGATACCCTCGGGAACGACACGTGCAACAGCAGTGCATCAATCCCGTAGTGTAACAGTTATTAAAGGTACCATACAATTGGTGTTGCATCCGTAACGGTATTTGTGCGCTATTTTCGAATCCAAATATCTTCTCCTGGTAAGCAATTATGTGTACTAAATGTTGGATAATTTGTTGAAGGTTGTTTTCCTTCTAAAATCCTTACTGCCATAGAAAGAATTCCTCATCATTCTTAACATTAAACAGGAGATTATTCATTCTCACAATAAGTATTTGTCGTGTTTCTTCGACAAAGATCATTCCACGTATATCACACTCGATACCATAAACAATATAAGAAGCCATACGTTTCATGAATGCGTGTATTGTAAAATTTGGTGGTCAAATTATATGGAACGAAGGTAGGTTCGTCAGGAGAATAAACGATCCTCCAGCTTTACAGTTTTCTGAGGCATTCACATGAAACAAAACTGCAAGTTGTCGTTGAGTATTGATAAACTTATCTAACTCTTTTTTTTTTATACAAAGAGGAATCTAAAGACCAAACATGACATCTGTAACGCTAATCCTATAAATACCTAATTCATTTGGAGTTGTTGTATCTAAGTTGCCCTTGACAACATCTGATAAGTTTTAAAGGTCTTAGTAAGGCATCGGAAAGTATTTTTTTAAACTGAACAAAATAAAGCGATGGCTTGAGCATTATATATATATAGTCGTGTGGTCTAGCGGGACGGCTGCAGTGCAGGCGATTTGGTGCCACGATATCACAGTAGCACGGGTTCGAATCCCGGCGAGGGAAGAACCAAACATTTGCGAAAGCAAATTTACAGATCTAACATTGTTGGGTTGATGTTTAGACGAGTTGTATATACATTATGTATATATATATGTCTAGCGGGACGGCTGCAGTGCAGGCGATTTGGTGTCACGATATCACAGTAGCATGGGTTCGAATCCCGGCTAGGGAAGAACCAAAATTTGCGAAAGCAAATTTACAGATCTAATATTGTTGGGTTGATGTTTAGACGAGTTGTATATACATTATGTACACAGCCATGTATCACCATCATTGATGGCGATCCGATGGATACATCTGTTGTAGAGTTGTCACTGACTCAGACGTACTTATATATATATAGAGCACAATTTTCTTTTTTTATGGGATTGCTACTTATACAAAAGCGATTTAAGTTGAAATCATTCCGGCGAATTTTTTACAAACGCCATCACGGGTTGGTTAAACGCTATTGAATATCCGTGTCACAGATGACCACGGATATGTTCTAATTGTATTTACAACAAACCTGTACTCTTTTTTGAAAACTCAAAATTAGCATTGTACAATACTGTTTCAAATACTAAGCATTTTTTTATCCAATGAAAAGATCACTTCAGCTGTCTTTGACAAAACCTTTTTAACTTTGATTCCTAAATGTTCTATGATTTCGTTTCATATTTTGCCTTTTTAACTTTTTTATTCAAGTATTTTGAAGAAGAAAATCGCGTTGCGGTGCAAATCTTTTAAGCCTAAACGATGCTGAGTTTATTCATTATTTCGTTTGAAAACGGCTCTATCTTCTGGTAGTCGAGAGTTTATAAAAAAGAAGATGTGGTATGATTGCCAATGAGACAACTATCCACAAAAGACCAAAATGACCCAGACATTAACAAATATAGGTCACCGTACGGCCTTCAACAATGAGCAAAGCCCATACCGCATAGTCAGCTATAAAAGGCCACGATAAGAAAATGTAAAACAATTCAAACAAGAAAACTAACGGCCTTATTAATGTAAAAAAATGAACGAAAAACAAATATGTAACACATAAACAAAAACAACCACTGAATTACAGGTCCCTGACTTGGGACAGGCACATACATAAATAATGTGGCGGGGTTAAATCCACATACTAGCTGTCTTTACAAAAGTACTGTTGATTTATAAAAATGTTATGAAAAGAGTTCATACAACCTGTTAAGAAATTAGATTCTGATGTTGTTTTTCTCAACTGGGAGTAATTTACCAAGAGTTGTATCTACATTATCCAGCTTCTAGTTGTCACAAGTTTAACTGAATCTTGCTCTCTAAATCATATGTCTACTTTTATTTCTTTGTTAATCTTCGCGTTCAGTCTGTTGTTATCTCTGTTCTGTTTCTCGAGTGCTTTATTTTTTGGTACATATTGTAAAGGTGAGATACATTTGGTGAGAAATATTGGTTTAATCCACCACTAAATCAGGCTACATAATCGTTATTGTTTTTTTTTTTGTCTTATATTCCTGTTTTTTTTTTCATTAAAGAAGTCAGGTTTTGGTAATTGATTTGCACTGTGGTGTGTTTTGGTAATTTTTGTTTTATATTTATATGTCTCTATCACACTAAAAATATTTAACAACGTTCAATGTTCTTTTCTTGGACTTTTTCTAACATAATGAGAATGAATTTACTGATGAATGATGCTGTTGAACGTAATATCATCGAGGAATGACAGTAAATCGTCATAACCCTGTAATTGTAAAGAACAGCTCAAAATTTAATAAATTAAGTTTAAAACGATTTTTTTATTAACCAAAACCTTTACCTGAAAATGCTTTAGTTTGTACCAAACCGTTCTTGAGAGAAATTTTCCGAAGATGTTTGTGTTCCTACACTCACGTGTTCCAAGTGCACACAGGCCGTCAGAAGGAAGACTGATATTTGATGGAGGGATTGTAATCGATTGATAGCAGTCATCCCCAATGTATGCCGTATTACATAGACAAACACCTAAATAAATATTAAACAAATATATTTCTTTTGTGACTTTGTCTTGAAATTCATATAAAAATGTTCCGTACCAGTCAACGTTAGCGGCGCTCTTTTGTTTAAATAGTTATCAAGCGGGGTCACGCAAGGGTTAAGATGATGAAAAATAGTTTCGGTAACATGTGGGCGGGGCCTTATGCACAATTTGCATACTATACGAATAAAGCAAAAATTTATTTTTACAGCCGTTATTTGTACAATAGAAGGCTAGTTACAGGATAAAACAAAAAAAACTGTGTTGTTTTGAAATTTACATACATTGTAAACATACATAAACAGAATTTTTCATGCTTTTATACAAATACGTGTCTTTAAGCAATGCATTCCTCTCTGTGATTAATTGAATGTTGTGCTAGAAATTGTAATCAAATTTTTATATCAAGGTTTACTACGTCGTCTGAATTGTCCATACATATCTAGAAAGTCGGTAAGATAAATTCGTTACACTGTTTACTAGTTAGGCATTTAACATGCAAATTATGTGACAGGCGTTTTTTATGCAATGTAAAATGTTTTTGTAAACTGAAGTTTGTTTTAAGAGTGAGTAGGGTTAATTGTCGACTTGTTAGTATATTCTTAAACCTCCCCTTGAAGTCAGCGTATGAATATAATAAATACCAGCCGGAATTACTATACATGTACCTCGGTACATATATTTAGATAATTATTTAATCCTTGACCCCTATCACATGCCAGACTTTTATGGCCCTACATTTTTTAAATATTTTTAAAATTTCTATCCTTTAGCAAACTGAACAAGTAAACAATGTGTAAAAATAAAAGTGCAAATTCTGTAGTTTATCAAACTTGTGAACAGTGTTAAATCTATCTGCAGTAAAAGAATCGTTGTCAATACACACAAAATGTATGTATAATGTCCCTACTACTGTAGTATACCGAACCCAACGTCACAATGGATATTCTCAGGGAAAGAGGGCATTCATATTAACTTTTTTGTAAAAACAAATGAAAGTTGAGAACTATCTACAGTTTTTACAATATCTCAAAATTTATCACTGTATAAGGTTATGTTAAAACGAAGATATATTGAAATAAAGGCAAAACAAATTACACCGTGTTTCATTAAAAAGAAGACACTTGTGGCGCCCTTTATTTTCAAGTGTTTTTGCGTATTTCTTTTTTTCTGCTATTGGATACAGTAAATATAAGGAAGAATCTTTTTGACTCTGTTTTATTTCTATCTACATAATACATAAAAAATAGAAATGTAGCGTAAAAAAAAATCAAAGGAAAATTCAAAACAGAAAGTCTCTTATCAAAAAACAAATTCAAAAACTCCAACACATCAAACTAATTAAAAGCAACTGTCATGTCCAGGCTTGGAACAACTAACTAACCATCTCATTTGTATGACAGTCGCAATACAATTATCTAGACAAAAATCTCTGATCAAAAAGAAAAAACCCAAACCCAGACACAATAGGTAACAATGTAAAACATTGGGTAACAGCAGTCTTCATTGTGTTACAATCCTATATGAGGATGCATAAGTACCGAGCCACGCCAAACTATATTACCAAAAATAACTAAACAGTGAAGAATAAAAATATACCAAGACAAAGAAAACAAACGCTTTAACATGTAAATAAATCGATAAACAATATTAGTGTATAGAATTTATACTTTGTTATTTGTAAATATTGAAAATTAATCACCAGAGTCTTGATATCTTCAAATGAACATCTAAAGAAAAAGGACCTTACGTTCTTTGACATAACCCTGGTTCATGTCCTTTCTGCTCAGACACTATTGACGTTCTATTAAGTTCAAACTCTTGAATACTGAATTAGTTGGGAAATGTTTATCTCATATACAATTGAAGTTTGTATAAAGTTGCTACGGTTAATGTAATTTATTAATTTTAAATTAGAATCGTCTTGTTTGTCAAATGTTGTTTTTATCTGCTTTTGTTTTATGTTGTGTCTAATTTTTTTGTAAGCACATCGTTGTCATTGCAGTGGAGTTTTTGTGCGACTGTCTTGCAGGTGAGGGGCTTGGCTGGCATTAAGACCAGGTTTGATCTACCATTTTTTACATTGGAAAATGCATATACAAGGTCATTAGTATGACAGTTGTAATCCATTCGTTTGATGTGTTTGAGCTTTTGATTTAGTTACTTTACTTTAGTCTGTTAAGGTAAATAAAGGCAACAGTAGTATACCGCTGTTCGAAATTCATAAATCGATTGAAAAAAACCAAATCCGGGTTACAAACAAAAACTGAGGGAAACACATGAAATATAAGGGAGAACTACGACACAACAGAAACATAGAATTAAAATTTAAAACACAGAAACGAACTATAATATAACAATGGTATTTGAAAATTGAAGATCATCTCAATATGTAAACCAAATCGTTGGCCAAATATGATTTTAATCCCTTCTTTAGCTTTACATACATTCTAGACAGACGGCTTTTATCACGTTTTTAATTTTAACAGCAACGAATAAAGAAGTTTACCCATTGTACAGTTTCCATTAGCACTACAGTTGCTGGAACACAGGAAACTTGTTACATATTCGATTAATGTCCATGATCTGTGTGTTGCATTAAGAATGTACAAAGATTCATTTCGCAGTAGTTCGGACATGATGAAGGTCAGCATTGTTCCAATTGTTTCAGGAAGAAAAGTTGTATCACCGACAAGCTAATGAAAAATAAAATGTAATGCCAAAACTAAACCTATACATAAGAATAATCAAAAAATATCTCGAGATAAAAATGTGACGTGCTTTGTATAAAGCTTTATATATTTTCAAGAGTTATAGTAATTTGTTTGAATAAAGGAAAATTACAGGTGAACCAGAACTTATTGAGCATGATTATGGCTATGGATATTTTCAACCAGGGAAAATAAATTTTTAGTATTGTCATCTGTGTCTTGTTTAATATGACTGTTTCCGTTCTTGTCAGTTTAATTTGTTAGGGATTCCGCGGAGCTCTGTGTCACGCCTGTGAGTAATGCTTTTAGTACACAGGTGTTATGTTGACTGTAAAGAGTAAAAAATAAAATACAGTTTGTTTTATTAAAACGAACTCTCAGGTGCTATATATATCTTGATCTTTAAACTAGCTTCTGTCCAAGTTTTAAAACAATCCATGACGAATTAAAACAATGTATTAGTAAAATACTGATTTTTTTTTTTTTAAATAAATATTTTTATTCTGCCTACATCTCTTAATCACATAAAAGCTTCTATCTATTTCATGAAGGTCCATAACGGTACGATGTCTACAATATGATAACTACAAAAAACTAAGTCCATTAAGAAGACATCTTCGAAAAAATCGGAAGACATATTGTTTTGTTTTTTCTCTGGATTCTGTCTTTTGATCATACCAATAGCTTCATCTATTAAATTTAAGTTTAACAAGGAATTGAAAATCAATTTATAAGGGAATAACACGAAAAAGAATTTTTCTCTTGATATTGTAATTGGGGCATAAACAAGTTTCCGTTAAATGTCATAAAATGCCATCAAAGATTGTCAACGCTATGATTTACAAAAAATAATTAACCACAGATTGAACCTAAACGTTGACACCTCAAACGACAACTAATATGTTTCCATAGTATGAATAATGAAAACTAAAAGAACAAATCATGGTTTTAGGACCTATTTTTCATCTGTTTCAATTTGTTATAAGTACCTTTATATCCAGTACGCATGATTCTACAAATTCCAGTACCGTACATCAACTAAATTGGTGATCTGTGATGGAAGTGCATTCTGTATTACTTCTGTGCAGGTCTGCCATGCAGTGTTCTCCGTCCAACCATTTCTAAATGTCTCAGGGATCTGAAAATTAATCAAGATGATATGTATTGGTTCAGCTAATTTTTTTTTACTGCCTATGAAACTAGCTACCTATATTATTTTGCTGTAAAGTATATTCAAAACACATAAAACTAAGATGATAAAAACAGCTGCAATACATTAAAAACGTCTTTCATCGATAACATATTTTACTATTTTTGTATCGATTCTTTTCATGCCTAATCATCATCAACTTTTATATAAGATAAACATTTTTTGAAGATATAGATTCCAATGAGACACAGTGATAGCATACCTTCACTTCTGTATTTAAAACGGTTTCGTCGTATGTTAAAGATGAGAAATCAATTACGTCATCACCACTACTGATACGGTTAAATGATTTCACAGATCTTTGTTTACGTTCCGAAATTAAACATGAAGTGTAAAATGAAGTGATAGTGTTTTTCTCAGTTCCAGTGAATTCGGAACAGAATTCTGTTTTTCCTGTTAAATTACACTGTCCAGTATTAAATTCATCCAGCGGAACTATTTCACCAGCTGGTCGTTCACAAGAACAGTAATGTGTAAATTGGGTTTCTTTAACATTGTAGCCCTTTCCCAAATTTAAGTTACTAAGAAACGTTGGTTCTTTGACAAACAATTGTTCAGTTATCATGGTAGGAGATATTCTGCAAGATAAAGTTAAAATAAGTAAGAAAACTATACATTTCAATATGAGGAAAATGACCTCCTATACAAGACAATAACGCATCTATCTTGTGTGAAAAAGTGTTAGTCAATCAATTATGATTTCGATGGTATAGTCTTTATGCTGAATAAAAGAATACTAAAAATAAAAAGGTTAATTAAACGTTCCATCCTTAATTGAGACAGTTGTATAACATTTTAAATCAGGAAAACATCAGATAAATTTCATTGACGGACAGATTTATAACCAAGAAGATGTAAAAAAAAATGTTTTAATGCAATAAAAATTAAATTGCAACTGTAGAATAGATATATTAAACTAAATTGCCGTTTGGTAGATTTGAATGCAAATATAGGTGATATACTCATTTACAACCGTCTTCTTTAATAAGAAAATTAAATATGATAGATACACTTACTGGAGGTGTGATGATATAATTACAGCTGTTAATTCCTACTTGATATACAAATGTTAATGTATGTGTCATTTGGTCTCCTGTTAAGACTTGTCTTATTGGTAATCATTCCACATCTTCTTATTTTTATATAGTTTAATATGCGTTAACCACAAATGTTCAACAGGTTGCATTGATTTGTTCTTTTTTTGTCCTTTTCGATGTTATTGTTTTTTTTAATCTTCAAAAGTACATCTGACAAGAACCAGTTAACATTACATACTGACTGATATAATATTTCAGTTTAAACTAACAAAAATAAAAGTAAAATAGAAAACTGCTAAATTTGCATAAAATTGAAGCGCAATGAGACCGGGTGCGTCGATAGGGTTATATTCTCCTGCTATGTTCTTATTAAAGTCCATGCAAATTTGCAATCAGTCAAATATAATAAAAAGAACAAATTAGATACATATACAGATCAGACGAATTTATTTGTTTATTAAAGATTACAAAAACCGAGAAAACATGTCACTTGTCACTTGAAAACAGAATCAAAATATCTGTCAACCATTTTGCGATTGTATTCTTAGTAACAAAGTGTGCTAGTGACCTAATACGGTATATATGGGGTCAGTAAATTCCATATGGGGTAAAAGCGAAGCTCGAATCCCCATATGGAATTTACTGACCCCATATATACCGTATGACGGCACTTGCACACTATGTAACAACTTTGTCTTACCGACTATCTTAACGTGTAAAATTTAGACTAGTGACCTATAAATATAGCAAGTCTTCAATACTGTTAGCATTGAGAAACTACTTCCAATGATCTACAAAAACAGATGCCAACAATACACTACAAAAGTCTAAAAGTCTGAAAAGACCAATTTTTGTCTTGATTTGCATGAACTTTTACTCGACGTTCTCCAAAAGAATGACTTGTAACTTAATTTTTTCTTGACAAATTTTCATTTTTATTAAATTTGTATGAAATTTACTCGACATTCTGAATAAGGACAAATTTGTATGAAATTTACTCGACATATTCTCGACATTCTGAATAAGGTCTTAAAATTTCTTGACAAATTATTGACATCTGAATACTGCCTTGAAATATCTTCACATATTCTCAACATTGTACACATTTCAGGCGAAATTTATTTTTTCGAGATAGTGTCTGATACGGTGCTTTTTGTCCGCGATTTGCTTTTTGTTCGCTTTTGCTTTTTGTCCGATTATTTTGCTTTTTGTCCGATACTTTTGCTTTTTGTCCGTTGCTTTTTGTCCGTTTTGCTTTTTGTCCGATAATTTTGCTTTTTGTCCGATACTTTTGCTTTTTGTCCGTTGCTTTTTGTCCGTTTTGCTTTTTGTCCGATAATTTTGCTTTTTGTCCGACACTTTTGCTTTTTGTCCGTTGCTTTTTGTCCGTTTTGCTTTTTAGCTCACCTGGACCATACATGTAGGACTAAGTGAGCTTTTCTCATTTTCTCATTATTCGTCGTCGTCATTAATTTTTACAAAAATCTTCTCTTCTGAAACTACTGGCAAAATTAAAGCAAACATGGCCAAAATCATCCTTAGGGTATTTAGTTTCAAAAAAGTATCCGATGACCCCGCCCAATAATTAAGATGGCCGCAATGTCTAAAAGAAGAGCATCGCATAAAATGTAGATTTTGGCTTATATATCTGAAACAAAACCATAGAGACAATCTAACAAGGGATAAGAACATTTCGCCTCATAAAATAATGTGGACCAGTCAGAACTTTTCATGTGGGACAATATGAGCTCTTAATTTAAAAAAAAGTGGGACAATCGGGAATAAGCCCTGCAGACTTGAGCAATTCTAAAATAAACACTGTTGATGTATCTCTTTTAAATTTTCTATTAAAAAGTGTTTTACATTTACGAATGCACTATATTGTATCTGTATCTAAAATATTAAACGCATTTATTTCGTGATAGAAATTAAGTAAATGCTTAAGTAACCATTTTATTACTTTTCCCCCTCTTTTCGAGTTTGTCAAACAAAAATAAACTACTTTGTTGAAAATGCTGTTGTGTTAACCAAAGTTTCCTTAATCTTATTACTTGAATAACCTCGAACTTCCTCGTCATTTGGATATAGTTGCTAAATAATTCCGAAATGTATGGATTAATACAGTTTATCTAAATAAATAGCTACACATGTATTACGTAAACTATGTGATAGTGTTCCAAAAATGAAGTTTGTTTGTTTGTTATATTTGTAATATTTGTAATGTTTAAGAAAAATAAAGTTGTTGGAAATATGACGAAAATATTACCAGACTTAAAAAAGTTTTTTTTTAACTGAAATGTTGCAAAATATTTTGGAGCGACTGTCAATCGGCCATTCGCATATAAGTGCAAATGGTGACTATAGATTATTAGCGGGAAGAAGAAAGTGTGCGTTTAAGCAATAACATGTCGTAAATGTGTGCACTTCCACATGTAGCAAACGCCGACACCATTTAACATAATGATAAAACTATTCAAACGAGAAAACCATTGATTTACAAAACACTATACGACAAACAAATACAGAAACAAACAACAACTATTGAATTACAGATTGAAACTCCGTTCCTGACTTATTCGTATGATTATCATATATAATATTTAGCGCGGTTAAACATCAATTTAGAATTTCAATAACGAAACCATCACTCAAGGATTATTTGATTTGATAAATTTCTAAACTATTCTAAAGTTTCGAGCATATAAAACAGAAAATGGGGTATGATTGCCAATGAGACAACTATCCACAAAAGACCAAAATGACACAAACATTAACAACTATAGGTCACCGTACGACCTTCAACAATGAGCAAAGCCCATACCGCATAGTCAGCTATAAAGGCCCCGATAAGACAATGTAAAACAATTCAAACGAGAAAACTAACGGCCTTATTTAAGTAAAAAAATGAACGAAAAACAAATATGTAACACATAAACAAACGACAACCACTGAATTACAGGCTCCTGACTTGGGACAGGCACAGATTTAAATAATGTGCCGGAGTTAAACATATTAGCGGGATCCCAACCCTCCCCTAACCTGGGACAGTGGTATAACAGTACAACATAAGAACGAACTATAAAAATCAGTTGAAAAAGGCTTAACTCATCAGATAGACACAAATACAAGTGGACGTGGCCGGGTACTTATACATCCCGACACAAAAAGTCACAATGAACAGATCTGAGAGTACTCGCAGTTATCTGACAGCTATTTCAAAGCCACTAACAACTAATAAAAAGTCATGCCTCTGAGACTTAACGTTCGTTTAAGTCTTTGAATATCCCATGTATTCTACAAATTGGTGTACGTACACCATTGCTCACACGTTTAAGGATGACAGACTAACTTACGACCAGAATGAATAAGAATTAGTCTATATAACAAGATCTAAAATATTTCTAGTGTAAAAGACTTTAACCTCGCCACATTATTTATGTATGTGCCTGTACCAAGTCAGGAGCCTGTATATTCAGTGGTTGTCGTTTGTTTATGTGTTACATATTTGTTTTTTCATTTTTTTTTTTGGACATAAATAAGGCCGTTAGTTTTCTCGTTTGAATTGAATGAAAAACAACAAGATACACAACAGTCCACAAAACAAATGGTCCGAGAACACAATTAATTCGTAGTGCATTTCTTTTAGAACATAAATGAAAATTTAAAAAATCCCACCTGCGCTTTCTCAATGAAACTTTTACAGTGTGTTGTACTAATTTTGGGACAAATTATATCAAAATTATAGAAAACTTCATCGCGTCTAACTCAAAATATGGACAATTTTGTGTTTAGGGTGTCTTGAAATCTTTTGACAGCTTCCGAAGTGCTAATTTTTAACCTTTTTCAGCTGGACCAAATCACTACTTTCCTGTAAAATTCTGGACCCAAATTTTTTTACAGTGTAATTTCACCCCCCCCCCCTCCTACTTACAATGTGAGGCATTAAACAAGGAGAAATAAATTTGGAAGGGGTATAAAAATTATTGGCAAGTAACCCACTGTTATCACTAGGGACTAATAACGAAAATCAAGGGACGACAATTGTGGTCTCGGACGAAATCATTGAAATTTAAAATCTGAGCAACAAGAACCAATGCAACTGTGATGATGTATGGTTAACTGGAAGAGTAAGATAATCCTGCTCCGTCCATTAAGTTTTAAAAAGTCATGTATTAAACTCAAACTCTCGAACAAGTTGTCTTGGAAGATCTTTATTCCAAGGGGGTCCTTAATAGTTGCTTTTTGATAATCCTATAAGGAGTTTATAATTTAACTCCTTGCGAACACTTTCATAAGGAACGAAAATTCCCATCTGCATCTTTTTGAAAAGATAGCAAATATTGTTTAAATTAAATAGGGTATCCCATTTCAAACCCAGCGTCTCGGAAAATCTCATTTTAGGGCACTAGACAATGATTAAATGTAGTAATTCGATAATAATACATGGATTTCTCGCGAAAACATCGTTAAGGCGAAATTTAAAGTTTGTCTTGGCTGATTGAAGAAATTTCACAATAAAAACTGAAACGCAAAAACGCAAAAACGCATAAAGATGTTTATTCAGGACAATAACTTATATAAAACAACAGCAGAAATACATATAATGTATCACCAATGGAGGTTGTAAAATACTGTAGGTGATACTTAAACGTAATGTTCTATTTTTTTTTTTTTGTCGTTAAGGGGACTGGAGGGTATTAATCCATTATTTTTTAAATATACATGTAGGATTTTGCTTGTTTTTCTATAGATGAACTTTTATCATATACTAAATAGAAAAATCAAATAAAAACATGGAGTTATCGTTCACTTAAGCTCACAATCTGCCCTCGAAAGAAGCAACCATTTTTGTTAAGGTACTTTTTTTTAAGTTGAACTAATAGGAGAAATAGAGAGATATATATATCGAAATAAAAAAAGAACTAAATTACAGAAATCGATTTAATTTTACAACTGTTTAGTTTACGTAAAGCATATTTGAAAAATATCTATAGGTCACCGATGAGTTGAAAAAGACATTTTAATTCTAATGCCAAAACAAAATGTCATTACTACACTAAAGGGAGACAATTTGGAGCTTTTACAGTGATATAAACATTTGAAAAATAAATCTGAGGCCAAAATCATTCGATTTTTTGGGTTGATTTTTGAGCCAATTCATAAAGTTATAACTAATAGTGTAATAAATAAAATTTGTAATGAAAACAAAAATGATAAAATTTTTGCTGAAATTACCCTCGAGCCTCCGAAAGAGCAAGTATTGCACAAAAAAAAAGGAATCATCCTTTAACGGAAACAACTCTTGAAATCATCGGCTATTCGTCGATGACTAAAGGCTATTTATTTCTGAAATCTAAATTTTGTTTTGCTGTTCTGAGTGTTCAAGATGTTACATGCAGCTAAAATATTGGTAAAACATTTGAAAAAATACTGATCTGTATAAAATTTACACAAAAGTAAACGAATGAAAGCCACTGGAATGCAGTCCAGGACTCGGATAAATAAGCACATTTAGACAAGAGTGCACACACTGAAATGTCTCGCCTACTTTACTCATCATTAATATTATGTTGATAGCCCTAAGTATAAAGATTTATTACAACTGCAACATAAACTTAACATTAACCAAGATAGCTAAACAAAGACCAAATGAATTATGAAAATGAGGTAAAGGTCAGACGAACCATACCAGGCAGACATGAACAGCTAACAATTCTTCGATACAACAAATATACTTGACCTATTTCTTATAGTTTAAGAAAAACAGACCAAAACACAAAAACTTAACACTGTGCAATGAACCGTGAAATTGAGGTCATGGTCAAATAAAACCTGGGAGACTTATATATAGATCATAAGATATTTTCATGCACCAAATATAGTGACCTTTGGCATATAATATTAGATAAAAAGACCAAAACTCAAAAACTGAACTTTGACCACTGAACCATGAAAATGAGGTCAAGGTCAGATGATAGCTTCCCGCTAGACATGTACACCTTACAATCATTCCATACAACAAATATTGTAGACTCATTGCATAAAGTATGAGAAAAACAGACCAAGACAGAAAAATTTAACTATAACCACTGAACCGTGAAAATGAGGTCAAGGTCAGATGACACCTGCCAGTTGGACATGTACACCTTACAGTCCTTCCAAAAACCGAATATACTAGCCCTGTTGCTTATAGTATCTGAGATGTGGACTTGACCACCAAAACTTATTCTAACCTTTGTTCACTGATCCACGAAATGAAGTCCAGGTCAAGTGAAAACTGTCTGACGGGCATGAATACCTTACAAGGTACGCACATACCAAATATAGTTATCCTATTACTTATAATAAGAGAGAATTCAACATTACAAAAATTCTGAACTTTTTTTTCAAGTGATCACTGAACCATGAAAATGAGGTCAAGGACATTGGACATGTGACTGACAGAAACTTCGTAACATGAGGCATCTATATACAGAGTATGAAGCATCCAATTCTTCCACCTTCTAAAATATTAAGCTTTTCAGAAGTTAACTTACGCCGCCGCCGCCGCCGGATCACTATTCATATGTCGAGCTTTCTGCAACAAAAGTTACAGGCTCGACTAAAATGACAGGTTATATGAACTGAGTGGCAATAAAAGCACAAGTCTAACACTTGCTTTTTAAAAAATTAAAATCTTTATTTAAAATGGTCATCTTTAAACAAACAAAAATTGAATATGAAAATTTACAATTCCAACAATAGATCGATATTAAACAGAAATGTTTCATTATCATTTTTCGGCTACAATTGGTATATGAATCATCCAAATGTCAAAATATCAACATAGAGTATTTACAAAGAATGTTTCTGTCATGTTGTGCAACTAATTCTCTACAGCAAATGGTAGTGACAACACTAGATGTTAATTAGGATCCAGCGAAAAGCCAGGCTTTTGTCCACGAAGGTAGCAAATTGTCGGTGTGACTATCGCTGACGGCTTTTGGTAACACACGATATGGTTGTTGGTCATGTTGTTATCACCAAGGGAAGGTCATCGTGCTCTTAATTTCCACACAAACTGATATAGCTCCAAAGGTTTAACAATGAACACCAAAGGACACTCATGTCAATTGGAAGGCCACGCGGAATCAATATCGGAGATGTTAAAGACAAACGCATCGATCATGCTGGGCTTTTGTTGCTTAATGTCTAAATGGACATGGCCTATAATTAAAAGATCCTTTTGCGGAATTTGTGGATTATTTGGTCAACTGTATACAGTCTACGAGCAATTGCATCCTGGGAAAAGCCTCATTAGATAAACCCCAATTTGTTTGTAATTGGTTGTCAGAAAGACCTGGCATATAGTCTTATATTTATTGAACTTACTTACTTACAATAAGGGATAAGCCAGCGAGTAAGTCAGCAAAGGGTTAGGGAAGTACCTTGGTATATAAAAAAAGTCGAAATAAACAATTGCCGGCTGGCCAAGAGATTCTCCACGTGGGGTATGATGCCAGAGGTAAAAGTAGGCATTGCCTTAAAAAAGGCACAGATCACTTAGGCCCAAGACCCGTACGAGTTTGACAACAATGAATTAAAAGGGTAAGGTGGTACCTCTGTTTGCAACGAAGTCGAAATAAAGTATTGCCGGCTGGCCAAACTAAGAGGTTCTCCACGTAGGCCATTTTACCAGAGATAGATATGGTAATTGCCTTTAAAATGGCATATAACACTAATTCCAAAGACCTGTACGATTTTGCCTGCAAGGGGTTAAAAATAAAAGGTGTTACCTTTGTTTACAACGAAGTCGAAATAAACCTCTACCTCTGGTATAATGATCCACGTAGAGAATCCCGGAGTTTGGCCTACCGGCTACAGTTGTTTTGACTTTAATGTGAACAGAGGTACCACCTCCTCATTTTAGCTCTTTACTGACAAACTCGTACGGGTATATGCCATATAAGTGCTATAGGCTATTTTAAAGGCAATGACCACCTATACCTCTGGTAGCATGGCCCATGTGGTGAATTTCGTAGTTTGAACAGCCGGCAATATTTCATAACGACTTTGCGATATACTAGAATACCCTCCTTTCCTTTTGCTGGCATAAGTGCTATAAACCATTTTAAAGGCAAGGCCCACCTCTACCTCTGGTATCATGACACTACAAACCATTAAAAGTCTGAAATGGCCTATATCTGTACTCGACTGTACTGATTGTTACTCGACCAGTCTGAATTCGTCTGAGATTTACTTGATAATACTCGACTGTTGTCTGAACCATACTTAACAGTCTGAATGTGTACTTGACCAGTACTTAACCATTTTATACGAGTCTGAACCGTCCTAGACCTAGTCTGAACCGTACTGGACCTAGTCTGAACCGTACTCGACCTAGTCTGAACCATACTCGACCTAGTCTGAACCATACTTGACCACGTCTTAACCAATCTAGACCTATTCTTTGTATCTATCAACTGAATTTTATCAATTTAGGAATTCTTTTAATAAAAATGAAATTTGAACAACAACTTGAAATCAAAAATGTATTCAATACAGTATTGAATTTAAAATTTCACAATAGTCAACCATAATATAACTTCAGCTCAATATTAATCAACACTTACATAATAATGTATATCAACTTTTAAAATATAAATAAAACAAGCTGATCAAACAATCTAAAAAAAATGAGTTGTGACTAATATTTCAATATTATTAAAAATTTTATGAATATTTCGGAAGTATCTTATGGTAACTGGACTATTTTCACCATTAACTTAAGCCTAGTATAGATTTATGGTGTCAGTTGAGTTCAGGTAATAATGCAGTGAATGTTTTTTATTAAGATATATATAAAATAGTATATAAAACAACTTAATAGATTTTTAAAAAAAATGAGAGCTTAATTGTTTTGTTTTATTAAACCAAGAATTAAATATAATCATGATAATAGAATTTTCATAGCAATTCTTGATAACCTTTTTAAAAAAGGAAATGTATTCCAAAGTAACAGTAAAAAAAATTCAATAAATTTAAGTATTTTTTTGTCAAATTAACATGACATACATAAAGCACTTTAATATGTTCTAATTACCTCAGTACATGTGTGTTTTACAGGTAAAAGGAAAGCCCTATTTTCTTAAATTCGTGTATTACATTATCTAGTACATACATGTATATTCGAAAGGCCTTGTTATTTAATTTAAACAGGATGTTGCAATTTCGAATCAATGTTATTTAAAATTTAATACCTCTGGCCAGGTGTGATTTTATTTATGAGTTTGCCCCCAAGCAGAGGTTATACTTTATATTTCACCACTAATAAAAAAAACAATTTTATTTATTCATTTAATTTTATCACTTTTTGATATAAGTTATATATAATATATTTTTTTTTATCCTAAATATAATCAGAGATATATTTCTTTTATAAGGTTAATTTTTTTTATAAATTTTGTTGGCTGTTGTTTTAATATCAGTTAAAAAGAAATTTATTTTAACAGTACTAGTTAAAAGAGTAGAGGATTTTGGTCTAGTATGGTTCAGACTGGTCGAGTATTGTTCAGACCTTTGGTTAAGTATGGTTTAGACTGGAAATACAGGTCGAGTACATGTCGAGAATGGGTTAAGACTGTTTCAGACTGGTCGAGTAATAGTTTAGACTATTTTCAACGGCAATGATAAGGGTCAAGTACGATTCAGTACAGTCAAGTATGGTTCAGACTGGGGTCGAGTAATGTCAAGTAAAAGTCAGACCAATTCAGACTGGTCGAGTAAAAGTCAGTACAGTCGAGTACAGATATAGGCCATTTCAGACTTTAATGGTTTGTAGTGTGATAAACGTGGATCATCTTTTATTTTTGGCCATCCGGCAATAGTTTATTTCGACTTTGTTATATACCAGGGTACCCTCCTTACCCTTTGCTGACAAACTCGTACAGATCAATGGAATAAGAAGTATGGGCCATTTTAGATGCAATGTCCACCACTACCTTTGTTATAATGGCCTATGTTGAGAATTTCTTTGTTTGGCCAGCCGGCAATAATTCATTTCGACTTCGTTGTAAACATAGATACCACCTCCCCCTTTTAACACTTTGCTGAAGCACTGGTACGGGTCTACGGCATAAGTGGCCATTTTTGAGGCTATGGCCACTTCTACCTCTGGTATCATGGCCCATGTGGAGAATCTCTTCGTTTAGCCAGCCAGCAATAGTTTATTTCGACTTTGTGATATACTTAGGTACCCCCCTTACCCTTTGCTGATTAACTTACACGGGTCTGGGACATACGTGTTATGGCTATGTTAGAGGTAATGCCTACCTCATCCTCTGATATAATACCCCGCGTATAGAATCTCTTAGTTAGACCAGTCGGCTTAATTTATATTTTCGTTGTAAAAAGAGGCATCGCATCCCCCTTTAACCTTTTGCTGACAAACTCGTACAGGTCTAGGGCGTTAGTTTTATCAGCCATTTAAAAGGCAATGCACACATTTAACCTAGGATTAATGGCCAACTTGGAGAATCTCGTACTTAAGCAAGCCGGCAATAATTTATTTCGACTTCTTTGTAAACAGAGGTTCCAACTCCCTTTTAAACCCTTTGATGATACCGCGTACTTCTCTAGGGAATAAGTGATTTAGGCCATTTTAGAGGCAATGACAACCTCTACCTCTGGTATCATGGCCCACGCGGAGAATCTCTTAGCCATCCAGCAATAGTTTAGTTCGACTTTATTATATACTAGGGTACCAACCTTACACTTTGCTGACTAACTCGTACGGGTCTAGGTCATACGTGCTCATGGTCATTTTATAGAGGCAATCCCTTCCTCTACCTCTCATATTATGGCCCGCGTGGATAATTTCTTAGTTTAGCCAGCGGGCAACAGTTTATTTCAACTTCGTTATATACCGGGCTAATTCATCCCCCTTTTAACTCATTGTTGACAAACTCGTTCGGGTCTATAGCATAAGTGCTATGAGCATTTTTAAGAGAATGACTACTCCAACATCTAGTATAAGGGCGCACCTAAAAATGTCTTAGTTTGGGCAGCCGTCACTATTTTTGGTGGACTGTGTGATATACTAGAGTATTCCCCTTACCCTCTTCTGACCAACTCGTACGGGTCGAGGACATAAGTGCCATGGCCCATGGACCATTTAAGAGGCACTGCCTACCTATACCTCTGGTATAATGGCCAACGTGGAGAATCTCTTAGTTTGAAGAGCTGGCAATAATGAGGTTTATTTTTACTTCGTGATATACCGGCGAAACTCATGCCCCTTTTAATTCGTTGCTGATAAACTCGTGTAGATCCAGGACATAAGTGCTATAAGCCATTTATAAGGGCTTGACTACCTCTTCTTCTGGTATAATGGCCTACCTGGAGTATGTCTTAGTTTAGCCAGCTTTCAATAGTTGTTTTTTAGACTTAGGGATATACAAGAGTATTCCCCTTGCCCTCTGTTGACCAACACCTACGGGTCTAGGATATTAGTGCTTCGAGCCATTTTAGAGGTAATGCGATATATTGTAAAAGACATGAAATTTCATGTGCAAATCATTTATAATGTGAGTATGGTCTGTATTTAACTCCTAAAAGGACATGGTATTTTGAAGTTCAAAATGAAACCTGCCAAAACTATACACATTTTATATCGGACATAAAGCAAAATTATCGGACAAAAAGCAAAACGGACAATAAGCAACGGACAAAAAGCAAAAGTTTCGGACAAAAAGCAAAATAATCGGACAAAAGGCAAAACGGACAAAAAGCAACGGACAAAAAGCAAAAGTTTCGGACAAAAAGAAAAATAATCGGACAAAAGGCAAAACGGACAAAAAGCAACGGACAAAAAGCAAAAGTTTCGGACAAAAAGCAAAATTATCGGACAAAAAGAAAAAGCGGACAAAAAGCGAATTGCGGACAAAAAGCACCGTATCAGTGTCAAGACACATTTGAGACTGTCAAGACTGTGTCAAGACATATTCAGACATTATTTAGAATGTCAAGAATATGTGAAGACATATTCAGACATTATGAAGAATGTCAAGAATATGTCAAGACTGATCGAGACAAATTTAAGACAGTCAAGAATTGGTCGAGACTAATCCAGACTCTTATCAGTTGATACAGGAAGTGTCGAGAAATTTTTAGACACTGTTCATACTGTCAAGACACTTGTCAAGAAAATTCAAGAACCTAATTAGACAATTTCATACTATGTCAAGATTTTTTCTTAATTATTCAGACAAATAAAGAATGTCGAGAAAAAATTCATGCAAATACAGACAAAAACTGGTCTTTTCAGACTTTTTGACTTTTGTAGTGATAACAACTTGTAAGTTTAAAGGTGTTTTATGAATTTATTTCAATCTTAGTCATCAATTTCTTCGTCTGTTGAAACCTTTAAGTGTTTTCTCAGTGCCGTTTTGTTTTTATAAAGGGACGTAACACCACTTCTAACCGTGTATGAAATAAGCCTTGCCTCGGTATTACCGTGTATGAAATAAGCCCCGCCTTACTACTAACCTAAACTGAAATAAACAAGGTCTCCACGCGGACGCTTTTAACCAATCATATTCCTAGAAATGTATAGGAGGTAAAATAAATAATAATATTACGTAGTGTTTATTTCAGTAGACCCTTTTCGTGCTCAAGTGCAACACTCTCCATTAATTATGATGTCAATAAACTCACCACAGATAATAGGACTAAATTTTGTATATACGCCAGACGCGCGTTTCGTCTACAAAAGACTCATCAGTGACGCTCGAATCCAAAAAGTTAAAAGGGCAAAACAAAGAACGAAGTTGAAGAGCAGTACGGACCAAAATTCAAAAGTTTTGCCAAATACAGCTTAGGTAATCTATGCCTGAGGCATTTTATTGCAGTAAAATACTTCTGTGTCATAAACTTATGTCTTGGGTATTTCAAAGCACCATTATTTTTTTATTTTGGGATTTCTATAGAATATTTTGTAATCTTGCGGTTACATGGTGACTAAACCTTGTACACAGATAAAATAAGGGGAGAAATTTGATTGGTTAACTTCCAGGTATGGTTATTTTCTTATATGAAATGAAATTTTTTGTGATTTTATTTCCATAGTACTGGACAGGATAAAACTTTACTCATGCCAAGTATTTCTTTATTTGAAACAAAGATAAACTCTACAGATTTTTTTGAAAAGTGCAAATTTCACAAAGACTAATAGGGGAAAATCAATGATGGTATTACACCTAATATGGGAAGCTGTACATTCACCTTTGATCTTGTGAGTAATCTCTATGTTAAAATTTCTTGTTATTTAAGTGAAATATTACAAAAAATCCAATATTCTGAGTGAATTGAGTCTCCAAAACACTTTTTATGAGAATTTCATTTGATATGGGACTATTCCATGAATATTAAGTTTTTTGGTTTTTTTTTTTGGTGGGTTTGGGGAGGGGGGGGGGGGGCTTTTTCTCCTTATTTCTTATATTCTGTTATGATAGAACATTTTCCTAGGATATTCTTAAATAGATATATATTTATAAGTTAATGAAATTATTTTTAATGCTGTAACGACAAATTATTCATTAAAAGAGAAGCCTTTTATGTCCCTCTCTGGAACGTGGCGTAAATTTGGTTTTGACGTAAGGACTTATTGAAACCTCCTTGGAGACAGTAAATTTGTATATGTATTGTCCATTCTGCTTAAATACTTCAATGACTCTTTTCTGATAACATTTCCATCATAAAATAGTGAAAGTTATCCAATTAGTTTTACTTATTGGCCTGAAAAGTTGAAATTTTGAGGAAATGAGAGGTATAAATTGACCAAAAGAGACCTTATAAAGAAGACAAAGAGGTCCATTAGTCGTATTTATCTTCCTAAAATCATCTTGAGTATCATATTTAACTGTTTGTAGGCAGATAGGATAAATATTTGATCATTTATTGGTCCACACTTTATTCTATATTGATGCAGCTTGGTTTGGATTTGTCGAAAAATTTTGCTCGAATCGCTGTAATGTCGTCTTTCATTATACTAGATTTTTCTCAAACTATTGAACTGATTATGACAAAACTTGACAGAAATGCTTGAAATAACAAGTACTACAAAGTAAAAAAGTCACAATCATCGATAAAAAATATTCCCTTGAATTTGACAGTTGTAGGTAATTAATCCTACATTTTATTGCAGTAAAAGATTTCTGTGTCATAAACTTATGTCTTGGGTATTTCAAAGCACCATTATTTTTTTATTTGGGATTTCTATAGAATATTTTGTAATCTTGAGGTTACATGATGACTTAACCTTGTACACAGATAAAATAAGGGGAGAAATTTGATTGGTTAACTTCCAGGTATGGTTATTTTCTTATATGCAATGAAATTTTATGTGATTTATTTTCTATACATGTAGTACTGGACAGGATAAAACTTTACTCATGCCAAGTATTTCTTTATTTGAAACAAAGATAAATTCTACAGATTTTTTTGAAAAGTGTAAATTTAACAAAGACTAATAGGGGAAAATCAATGGTGGTATTACACCTCAAACAATACTATTTAGGAATCTTAAAAATATACATGCAATGATCAACAAAGGGGTGATGATTAAAACTTGATGATTTACTCATTTTATGAGGGTCAACACAGGAAGCAACTGATTTGTTTATTTAAAAATATTATCTTGTCAGCTTTTTCTTTCACAAGTCGATGTCACAACTTTGTTACGAAACTAACAGTCCTGCTGATAAATTTTGATCAGACATTGCAGATGTCGTGGAATGAAAAGTACTTAATTTCCTGAAAGGCGCCCTAAAAAAGTATTTAAAAATGCAACACATTCTAACGGGGAACCGATTAGTCGAGTACTATTTTGGAATTCGATTTTCGGTACTACCGAATGATACTCGAGTACACGATATTATCGTTGACATCCCTAGAGTATTCGCATGAGAATAAAACTTTCAATGGAATTTGGGTAGTTGATTGGCAGGATATCATAAGTATATTGAGCATGAAAATCGTTAAAATGGAAATAATAATTTTTAAGGTTAACAATTCGTTGCAACAGATAAACAAAAAAATGACAACAATCCAGGCTGGTCAGAAGGTTCGTTAGTACAAAAACATTCAACGATAAGATTTGATCAATGGTATCGTATATTTGTACACAATTTTCTCTTTTTATGGAACGCACCCTGCCTCGGTCCTTCTAATATTGGTAAACGAATGAATAAAAAAAAAAAAACATCATAAAAATCGTTATTTCACCAATCAAGTTCTCGTTAAATAAACGAAAAGAAAAATTAAAAAAAGATACAATGAATAAATATATCATAGATTCAAGGTCTAAAACGTTCTACTCCAGGCATGTGTCTACAATAAACTGCAGTGCCACTCGAATAAATACAAAATTGAATAGCATTGAGGACTTAAAATTCAAAATTAGTTTAAATGGGAGTTAATTAATTTTTACTCCTTAATCATACATAAAGAATACCTCCAAGAATCTGCAAATGCCTGATCGTTGTCAATCGGCCCATTTTGGCGATGAGTAAAATCATCTGATGTGTCCTTTGTTGTACTTGGAAAACCACATAGACCTTTTGCTTCATTGATATCAAAAATAGATGGCTTGATTTCAATGCTATATATAAAGTTTGACCATCGTGATATGGAAAATTTTATTTCTGTTCCGATAGGCAAAGTTATCTACAAATTAAAATCAACACATATATTGTTTTAAATCATATCAATCTTCAAATGAAATTTTTATAACCAATAAACTTTGTTTTATAAAAACACGTCTTAAATGTTAAGTTTTGCAATAGTATGAAAAATTCTTTCGAGATCACATAAGAAAGCTTTAAAAAAAATTCGTCCTAACTATCAATTCAAGGTTGGTAACAGTTCAGTTTAATTGTGAAAATACTATATCATTAAGAAATGGCTGTAAATGTATGAAATATCATAAATGTCCTAAAGAATAAACCTATGAAGTACAAAAAAAATATAATTAAAATATTAGAACGTTATATGATAGAACAATCACAATATCTGCTAAACCTTGTTTTCTACCATGATTGTATGCTGACTCCTCCGAAGATTTTTTTAAATACAATTATCCTAAAAAAAGAAACTGCTATTTGTATCCTGCACTTTCACAATCACTCTTAATTGTATATTTTGTATTACTTCACAACTATTCATTTCGAATGTAATTTTAATAACTACCTTGACAGCAGAGAGGGTTCAAAATTGAATTGTGTTGTAAATAACAGCTTGAAAATAACCGGTCGCATGCAACAGAGGGAGGGTACTCGAAATCTACAAATGTATGTTCGACGTTTATTGCTTCGTGTTATCTGTAAATTAGTAATTTTAAAGTAAATGTAAGATGGTTAATCGGGGTTTGTGATTTCCTCATCTTTATATATATACATATTCGACATATTGGCACAGCAGACTCGGCAATTCATATTTCTTACACTAATTATACACATTGACTGTATAATCAATTCAGTTATTAATAATTTAAACAAACCTTGTAACTATTTGTATTATGTTCTATAAATAAATCCTTATCGTCACAACGTATCAGTTTAGTTAAAGGTTCTTGTAGTAGATTCTTTTCTGTTCTTGAAATCGTTTGGCATGTCCTTAAAACAAACAATGAATTGCGGCTCCTTACAGCGATACCACAATGACACGATGATCCTACCCAGCCCATTCCACAGTTTGTGAATAAAGCGTGCACCTGGTGTATAGAAAAAAAATCATTATTTTATATTACTAGGTGTTAGATAAATTTTTCTAGCCATTACATATTTTCGTTGAAAACTACCAGTTATGTATGCATGTAGATTAAGGAAGAAAGTCTCATTGTTTTTTGAAGGAAGACAGTGTACTGTGCTTTAAGCAAAACAATAATTCTAAAATAAATTCATAAAATTTGCGTAAAGAAAATCTAAGTCTGTTATAGTTATTTATTTGTCTGTTGGTCGACC
Source organism: Mytilus edulis (assembly GCA_019925275.1). NCBI lineage: Eukaryota > Metazoa > Mollusca > Bivalvia > Mytilida > Mytilidae > Mytilus > Mytilus edulis. The sequence continues at coordinate 60,650,433 of CM034356.1, forward strand.
TGTTAATCAAATGCGACATGTTACAATATACTTCATTTTTTTTGTCTTTTGGAAAATGTTGTTTGTGCTGTATTTATACCCTTCCACCAAGAAATTTGTTTTAAATGTAGACATATGAAAATTGCGATTTTTATCCAACGCAATCATAGGTTTGAATGTTGTTTCTGTTGAGTTTATATGATGCGTTCATCCTATTTCGGCGCTTCAAAATTCAAGAGTAATTTCAAAGGTCTATCCTCAATTGATGTATATTATATGGCCTTCCAAATACCGTTTGAACATCACTGAACATTCATTGTCGAAATCCTGATATGGTGTACAAACTTTTGCACCTCATGTCTGTGGTATATCATCTTTTCTGCAATTTTATTGTTTTCTGTTTGGTCTTAATTTAATATTAAGATCCATTTTGTTACATCTGGTGAAAAATCTATTTAGACAATCGCCAACGGCAGTCAGCAAGGTTTAAGAACATTAGTAAAATGCGTTTTGTTGAAACATACTTTTCACTTTTTCGGTCTTTTGGAAAATGTTGTTTGTGCTGTGTTTATATCTTTCGTCCAAGAACATTATTTTACATGCACACGTATAAAGATTACGGTTTCCATACTACGCAATCATACGTTTGAACGCTGTTTTCAATTCAGCCTTGTTTATAGTTAAATTATTGATGAAGGTAAAAAGTAAAATAAAAAACTTCTGAACTCCGAGGAAAACTCAAAACGGAACGTCCCTATTCAAATCGTAAAATCAAATGCTGAATCACATCACACGAATTGACAACAACTATCAGTCCTATACTATAGTTATAATTTACTTGCTTGTAATTTCAATACATACCGAATAAGGACCTTTGTCATTCTTATACATAACAAATTCGCCAACGTTCATATAATGATACAATCTCCCGTCAAACGTACTTATATGGGGGTCATTGTAAGACATACATTGCCTGTCAATAAGTAGATAATCCTTGTCTTTAATTGTAACCTGAAAAAACAACTTTATTTTTACATGTATTCTATTGCAGGAAATTTTCAAGGTATAATATAAAATTGAGAATGGAAATGGGGAATGTGTCAAAGAGACAACAACCCGACCAAATAAAAAACAACAGCAGAGGGTCACCAACAGGTCTTCAATGTAGCGAGAAATTCCCGCACCCGGAGGCGTCCCTCAGCTGGCCCCTAAACAAATATATACTAGTCCAGTGATAATGAACGCCATACTAATTTCCAAATTGTACACAAGAAACTAAAATTAAAATAATACAAGACTAACAAAGGCCAGAGGCTCCTAACTTGGGACAGGCGCAAAAATGCGGCGGGGTTAAACATGTTTGTGAGATCTCAACCCTCCCCCTATACCTCTAACCAATGTAGAAAAGTAAACGCATAACAATACGCACATTAAAATTCAGTTCAAGAGAAGTCCGAGTCTGATGTCAGAAGATGTAACCAAAGAAAATAAACAAAATGACAATAATACATAAATAACAACAGACTACTAGCAGTTAACTGACATGCCAGCTCCAGACTTCAATTAAACTGACTGAAAGATTATGATTTCATCATATGAACATCAGGCACAATCCTTCCCGTTAGGGGTTTAGTAAAGGCAACAGTAGTATACCGCTGTTCAAAACTCATAAATCCATGGACAAAAAACAAAATCGGGATAACAAACCAAAACCGAGGGAAACGCATTAAATATATATCATACCATCATAACATATATGAGAAGAACATAACCCGTGTCATGCCAATAACTGTTTTTAGAATAAATGTGTTTAGCTCCGATGCAAAGACCTTATCAGTGACTCAATATTAACGCCAAAATATGCAATTTGTAATGACTTGACAACAGTATCGTAATTATATCCCTTCTTAATAAGTCTATTCAAAGGTTTTGTAAGTTTCTGAGGTGAATACTGACACCTTTGTGCTTTATAAAAAATATTTCCATAAAAAATTGGATGTGAAATACCTGAACGTATTAGAAGTCGGCATGTTGAGCTATATTTACGAATGATGTCTTTATACCGATGATAAAATTTAGTAAAGGTTTTGACTAGTTTGTGATCAGTTTGTTTCAGTAATACATAAATTTCTCTCGTTAAAATCTAAAACATTGTTACATACACGAGCGAATCGTACAAGTTGAGATATATAAACACCGTAAGATGGTGACAAGGGAACGTCACCATCTAAAAACGGATAATTAACGATAGGAAATGAAAAATCGTCCCTTTTATCATAAATTTTAGTATTTGCATAGCCAAATATAATTGGTAACCTCTGCCCGTATTTATTTGACAAACTTCAAATTCATCATAAAAGTTGTACTATATTAACCTTTATATCTTGAACTTGTAAATCTCTCCAAATATCATTTAACTCCGATACTGCAGATGTAGATATCTTTAGGACAGCAGATCTGTCTTTAAAGTTATACATTGAGTCACTGACACCATACACCCGTATTTTCTTCTCTGTTTTCCAATGGAGACTTTGAATACTTATACCACAAAATTGGGATTCAAAAAGTAAATTTCGTTTTACAATGTTGTTGTTGCATGATATTGAAGTTTGATCGTTCACCATTTCGAAAATGTAGAAATTCTGCTCACAATTTGTTCTGATGTCGTGTGATGATATGCATCCAACGGGTACACTTGAAGTAAAGGTTATGTTGATTGACTCTCCTTCATTCACAGTATATTTGTATTTTTCTGGCTGCAGATGAAACAAATATGAATTAAGTTGGCATTCAAGTGATGTACAGATATTAGTGTTTTCTTTGAATGTTGAGATAACAATAATAATAGGGTTCGTGTTAAATAAATATGAGTATGTGCACTTCTAGTAAAATCGATTATAAAGTTTTGATTTAAAATGATTTTCCTTTCCATCAAAGAAAACATTTCTGTTAAGAATAAAAGAAACAAAACATTACTTATCTATGACTAATACTTGAAAAACATTTTAGTCTGAAACGGCATTTTTTATATAGATTTATAGATATTTGTGTTCAAAATTCAATTCTATAAACAATTTCGTTTGCAGCCTTTATGCCCGCGTCACACTGTCCCGATTTTTACGGCGATGGCAACACGATTATGGAAATTTTCAAAATCGGGACTGATCGTATCCAGATCGGGCTATTCGTAGTGCCATCTTTAACCATCGTAGAACCATCGGCCACTTTTTCTACCCTTCGGGGACAACTTCGGAAAGGGTTCAAATTTTTTTAACATGTTAAAAAAAAACCGAAGGTGCGTCCGATGTTGAGGGTTCGTATTGAGTTCGTATCACCATCCTCATCGGGAATGCATCTTTGAACATCGTATTGCATTCGTGTTTCCATCGTTTCCATCGGTCAGTTTTGACATTACGATGTCTACACGAATGAATCACGAAGCTACCCGAAGGTCTTACGATGGCAACCCGACTTCGTGAAGACCTCGTAATCCCGTCTTGTTGCCATCGAATAAAAGTATGAAGGCGACAAGATGGAACTACGACGGCTATAAATCCAGCTAAATGTAAGTTAATGTTCGCGCTAAAGTACATTTAAAGTGCCATGCGCGATTTGCACTGGTCAGTCTAATACGACAGTTAAGAAAAACGTTCACAAAACACGATATGTACTGGTCAGTCTAATATATACGACAGTTAAGAAAGACGTTTACAAAACATGGAGCTCATATCATATGATTCTATGAGAACAAGAAAGGTGACAGCGTTATTTCTTTTAATTCAAATGGAACAAGAAGAGCAGATATTAAAGGCTCAGGATTAACTTTTACAAGTAAATATTATTGTTTGTCAATTATTCATATCAAGTAAATATAACAAAATGAAAATCATAAACGCGCTTCGTACACCAACACTGCAGGTACACGTATATAGGGAAACCAACTTTTTCTTCATTATTCTGATTTTTTATGTATCGTCTGAGTTGTTGTCACACGAATGTTTACTCTATAACCATTTTTGTTATCTATATGTCATATTTTGACGCATTTGTTGCTTTCCCCACATCCTTCCTTTTGTCCATATTATTATGATATTCTCCTGGAAAGAGCTCTTTTTAAATGTGCGCAAGGTCAACGCTTTTACAACCCTATGAAGTTACAAAAGGAAACATTCAATATTTATAATTACATATTTTAGCTAGGATTATGAAAACACGATTTTTATCAAGTTTTTATTTAATCTACCTTTGCACTCTATAGTGGGACCTCGTGTCATCATGAATAATACATTTTATTGTGTAATGAAATTGATTGCTATGGGCATCCGATTCCGAACTTTCCACTAATTCATAATGCGATGAAGAAATAAGCTCTTGAATTTCATCTAGTTTTAGCCTCCATATATTGTGAAATAAGCCAACTAATTGCATTTCATGATGGTAATTTTGCTTTAAGTTATCAAGTATACACCTAGTATATCTATTTTTCTTTTGGTCTTTTACTTTCCTGTTAGACTCATACCCCTCCCTCTTCCTCTTCCTCTCCCTCTCCCTGATTATAGGCATTAAATGCAGAGACTCAGAGTCAAGTTTTACCCTTCAAGATCCTCCAAGCTCACGGTCTTCCGTCTTATGATTAAACCAGAAAATAAATGTACAATATAATATATATTCAATATTGATCAAACAATTTAAAACGCGTGATGCCTTCGGCATATAATTTAAATGCATCGTAAGCCGTACACGACGTCTGTTAGACATCGTATGGCCATCGCGCCATCATCGTAATCCATCGTTTAGCCTTCTTAATCCATCGTGTAGCCTTCGTGATTCATCGTGTAGACTTCGGTTGAGATATGAAGCTTAAATACCCGTCTTCGGTTAACCTTCATATGTCCATCTTTTGCTATCGTATATAATTTCGGCACCATCGTATAGACTTCGTTATTCATCGTACTTGCTTCTGTCACTTTTTGGTATTTTAACGAGATCGGGATCAACTTCGTACGAACTTACAATTTTTGCATTCGGGTGTCCATCGTATATAAAAATCGGGACAGTGTGACGCGGGCATTAACACTAAATACGTGTAATCATGTATTTTTTTATACACATTCTGCATGCAATTACCTTGGCTGTATTACAAGCGATATTTATTGTGAAGGAAGGCATAATTCAAATAATTCAAATTAAAGAACCTTTAGTTTGCTTACCTTAACTCCCAGTAAAATTATATATAACTGTTTATCAAATTTAAATGCAAAAAGAAGAAACACGTTACTTACAAAAATTCCTGCTTGATATGGTTGACTATAAAGATGCAATCCCGGTTCTGAATCGTTTGAATATCTCATACGAATTGCACATTTTACCTAAATGAAACAAGTCAGCTCTGAATTATTGCTCAACAGATTCGTAAAGATTAAGAACTTGACATATTGAATTGACAATTATCTGTTGTCAAAGACTATGTGGTGTACTTTATATGTTCACGCGCTTTGTGACATTAAGATTGCTTTCTCATTAACTTTTATGTCATCATTCATTTCATTCATATCTATCCGCACATTAGTGTTTTATTTCTGATACACATACAATATCATTACATTTAGTAATTTGAACGTTTTGAATATCTATTTTTACATTACAAATTCGTTGTAAGTTAAACATTAATCACAATAAACACTTACTATATTTAGGCAATTACCTCCATATTCATTCTAAATTTGCTGATCCAGTCTGTATCTCTCAGGAATGTCGAATTCATATTTGAAAACGGTACATTCAAATAACTGATTACAAAAATTCCATTTATGTACCAGTGAACGTCATAGACGTAGCTGCCTTCCGAAACATCGATAAATTTACATCGGAATACTGGTATTAAGCTGTAATATGATTGGTTGTCATGAACTGGTAATAGCTCAGCGTCAACTTTTACTGGCACAATTTCTTGTGGAAATCTATCTATTGAAATGAATGATTCCAATTATGATTAACATTGAAACAAACAGCATTTCCCTTTTTCGGAGATTGCACCACATTGCATTTATCTGTGCATGCATAGAATAGACCGTTGATTTTCCTGTTTGAATGGTTTTACACTGGTAATTTTTGGGGACCTATATATCCTGCAGCTAGGTGTGAACCAAGACTCTACATTTTACCCCTATGTTCTATGTTTAGCTATGGCGGCCATCTTGGTTGGCCAGGTCACGCCACACATTTTTTAAACTAGAAACCCCAATAATGATTTTGGCCAAATTTGGCCCTGTAGTATCAGAGGAGAAGATATTTATAAAAAGTCAAAAAAATCATGAAAAATTGGTAAAAAATTACTATAAAGGGCAATAACTCCTTATGTCGTCAATTGACCATTTACGTCATGTTTACTTATTTATAGATCTTACTTTGCTGAACATTATTGCTGTTTACAGTTTATTTCTATCTATAATAGTATTCAAGATAGTAACCAAAAACCACAAAATTTCTTTAAAATTACCAATTGGGGGCAGTAACCCAACAACCGGTTGCCCGATTCATCTGCAAATTTCAGGGCAGATAGATATTGACTTGACTAACTATCTAACCCCTTGTAAGATTTGCTCTAAATACTATGGTTTCAGAGTTATAAGCTAAAATCTACATTTTACTCCTATGTTCTATTTTAAGCCATGGCGGCCATCTTGGTTGGTCAGCTGGGTCACCGCACACATTTTTGTAAACTAGATATCCCAATGATGATTGTTGCCAAGTTTGGTTAAATTTGACACTGGAGTTTAAGAGAAGATCTTGATAAAAAAAGTACAAAAATTCATGAAAAAATTGGTAAAAAATGACTATAAAGGGCGATAACTCCTTAATTGGTCATTTGATCATTTAGTCATGTTGACTTATTTATAGATCTTACTTTGCTGAACATTATTGCTGTTTACAGTTTATTTCTATCTATAATAGTATTCAAGATAATAACCAAAAACGACAAAATTTCTTTAAAATTACCAATGGGGGGCAGCAACCCAACAACTGGTTGTCCGATTCATCTGAAAATTTCAGAGCAGATAGATCTTTATTTGATAAACGATTTTACCCCTTGATAGATTTGCTCTTAATGCGTTGGTTTCACAGTTATAGGCCGAAATCTTCATTTTACCCCTATGCTCCATTTTTAGCCATGGCGGCCATCTCGGTTGATTGGCCGGGTCACCAGACACATTTTGTAAACAAGATACACCAATGATGATTGTGGCCAAGTTTGGTTAAATTTGGCCCTGTAGTTTCAGAGGAGAAGATTTTTGTAAAAGTTAACGACGACGGTAGACGGACGCCAAGTGATGGGAAAAGCTCACTTGGCCCTGTGGGCCAGGTGAGCTAAAAATTGAGACTTGGGTGGAGAGTTGTCTCATTGGCACAAATACTATATCGTTTATATCTATATAGACCAACTATAATAAATAATTGCTAAGCCTGCATGTAGATTGATTGATTGTTGGTTGCTTTACGCTGCATTAGCACAGCAAGGCTATATCGCGGTGACCCTGTAATACTAGAACGTCAGCAAACGTGATTGGAATATTCATTTACAATTTCATATATTCTTTTGAAAATTAGGAGATAAACACATTAGTTTCATTACATCTGAAAAACTATATATATCATTTCACTCTTGAGGAATTCATGAATTTTTTGTTTATTTTTTTGTAAAAAACGTCAGAGGCAAAACTAGTTAAAGGAATTTCTGGTAATGTCGTTTTATATGGAATAAATTTATAAATCCACGTAAAAAGCGTCACAAATTCCAATCAGTCAGACGGGTTAAGCAAAATTAATATGCATGTTGTCCTTGACTCGTTTTTAATAATGACGACTATGTTGGAAAGTTGTCGCAAAAAAGATAAAACTGTTAATAAAACTATTTAAGAAATTCATTTAAATGAGCAGCAAAAATATCCATTATTATGAAAAACGTTCACTTTTAAGGTGGCTCGTGGGTACAAAAATTTCAGCAAAAAATAAAACCTTTATTTTTTCATTACAAATTTTATTTATTACACTATTACTTTATGATATGGTACAAAAAATAACCTAAAAAACGATTCGATTTGGTCCCAGATGACTTTTAAAATGTTTATAACATTGAAAAAGCTCCAAATTATCTCCCTTTGGTGCAAAAATGCCACTTTTTGGCATTAAATTTGAAATATCTTTTTTAACTCATCGGTGACCTATATTTTTTATTATTGTTTTCAAATAAGCTGTACATAAACTAAATAATTGTAAAATTTAAACGATTTCGGTAATTAGGTTATTTTTTTATTTCGATATTACCTCTATTTCTACAGTTAGCTAAACAGGAAAAAGGACATTAACAAAAATGTATGCTTCTTCCGGAGGCAGATTGTGAGCTTAAATGAACGGTGACCCCATTTTTTTATTTCATTTTTCTTGATAAAGTATATGATAAAGTTCATTTAAAAAAAAAATATAGCGAAATCCTATATTAGAAAAAAAAAATGATTTGTACCCAGGAGCCCCCTTAAGAACATTCTTATCTTATTTCTCTGCTTTTTTAATCACAAAAATAAGAATATTGTATAAAGGGTTTATAAACCTACATGTGCAACCTGGATAATAACCAGTATCAGAAACCAATCCATCAGGACAGGCAACTGGACCATCACCTAAACATGTAAAATTATAGTAAAAAGAAACTTTAATATTCAAACACACATTATCTCATAATACAAAATTTCAAAGGTTTCTTTCATCAAACATCGTGTCTTATAATTGTAATGTTTGACCTTTATGTATTTTCCTTATTGTTTAAAGTTAAAACCTATAAATATCGAATGCGACGCAAATTATACGTTCTAATTAATCCGAACATGATGTGCATGATGGAGTTTTTCTTCTGACTATTTGGATAGTGTCTGTACTAAATTCGCTTACTGTTAAAGTTGTAGCCGTTTGACCAAAAGCATGTTAATGTTGATTTTAATCGAATGCGAGTTATGACCAAAATTTTATTGTCGGACGAAAAATGACTTCTCTCACAAGTGTTATTGGAACAGCTTGGCAATCTGGTATTGAGTTAAAATAAATGTCTAAATGTTGTTTATCACCAGCCCATTAGTCAGCACTTATTAGTTGTCATAAGCTAACATTGATATGTTCATGTATATCAATCAACTGTTTCTTTTTTAAACACCATTGATTGGCCACAAAAGGAATAAATAACCGAAGCTGTATTTAGAAGAAAAAAAACTTTCGTAATTTTGGAAACCCACTGTCTTCATATTTTATATTTATTTGGCTTTTTGACTTTTTATTAGAGTATCACTGATGAGCACTACAGGAACAGCAGGTTCAAACTATTTCTGATATAAACACCATTCAACGGATAATAATAATAAATGTTATGTACCAAAACAAAACGAGGAGTTTACTGGTGAACGCTTCAGGTAATAAAGATAGAAACCACTACAGTTCTTTATCTCTATATCAATGATATTTTCACATATGTTATATTTTGTCTGAAGACAGGCTTCTATCGTCACATTCCCATCCTCGTAACTTGGCATATGTCCTAAAACGAATTAATCGTGTTAGTAACTAAATCAATTGTAAAAACGATCTACGAACCAACAATGAGAAGGCACCAAATCATAATTAAATAGATAAACATACAAATAGCAAAATCGTTTCATTTTCACTGCCTTAAAGACAAGAAGGGATACATGTATTTATTACACAATCTGAGAATTCACATAAAAGCTTAAAACTTAACAAAAGCAAATATTTTATACATATTTAATGGGCACAATCTATGTTGATGTACGCTCCTCTAACATTTCAAATATTCGAATTGTAATATACCGGGACGTCATGCATGAATAACATGTAACGTTTAATCAACCGATTGTACCACCTAACCTCACAATTAAACTACTGTCTTCATTTTGCTGCATCATGGTTACACTTGGTGTAAACTGACAGTTATGATTTTGAGATTATTATGGTGTATTCCTTATGTTAAATTGCATTAGTTAAGTTGATCATCGTTGGTATTCATCTACAGCCTTGATAGATTAAACCATAAAAATTGTATATGCATTAATTATATATAAGATGTTAGATGTGGTTAATTTTCAAAAATACTGCAATCCAAACATGTTAGATGTGGTTAATTTTCAATAAGACTGCAATCCAATCATATTTTTTTTATAGTAAACTTTTTCTTTTAACTTCTTTCTAAGTACATCACATGTAAATTGCGTGTGCTTTAAGTATCATCTAAAATTATACCTTTACAAGATATGAAAATAATAACAGTATTTTCTCTCAGTAATGAAATAAAATTGTCATTTTGAAATAATTTTTAATGCTTTCAATGCAAAGTTTGTTGTATTATGTAACCACATTTATTGTTTTTGATAACGTTTTGTAAAGCACATTTGTTAAAATAACATAAACGGTACCATATTTTACCCTCCATATTGGCGTTTCGACAATTAATGTCTCAATTAAAATACAAATATGCATATATTATGAATTTCTTTTAAACTCAATGCTTTACGTAATCTATGCAAACTGTAAACTATGAATTTATGCTGAGTCATCAAAGGATTATCTCAAACTTCATGAAATATTAATAAAACTTCATATTAGAGTTAATTTCTTTTAAATCTGTGATAAATCAGATTTTGTGAAATTTTGTATGTTTGACAATGCAATTTCCCATAGGAACTCCCTTTATGGCTTAAACTGTGACACTTTTAATATGAGTTATACTAAAATTGTGAACTACCCCTACCTTTACTTTTTGCCTACGTCAGATATCATTTTTCACAGCAATAGTATGTTGCCCAAGTTATGTCTCTATGAGATAAACCATAGAGATCATATCTGGGAACAAGTATGTCAAGAAATCATATTATCTATTAATATTATATATCTCTCCAAAAGAGGCGTGAGTTTAGAACTAGCTGTATTTACAAAGTGCAACATCAAGATCATCTTGAGAATATGCATGCCGCAACTTGGTTGGTGGTTAAAAAGAATTGCTATTAAAAGATTAATAGTTATAAACCGAAAAGAACAAAAAAGAATACCAAAGCTGAGCAAGGAATCATAGCTTTAATGGGGGAGATACATTCCTGAATTCTAAATAATTTCCATAATGTTTGTTACAGAAAATTTAAATAACACAAAATCCGTATTTTCATGTAAGAAGTCAAGTACTGGGTACTGGGCTTGTAATACCCTCGAAAACTACAAGTCCACCAGCAGAGACATCGATCCCTAGTACTTTTAAAACTGTTTATCTGTTTTTCTTTCCTTTTTAGTCATAGCGTTGTCATTTTATTTTCGATTTATTTATATTAGAATATTTTCAATTTCAACAACTAAAATTTAGAATCTTATTTTTATTAGACGTTAATCCTATGTATACCTTGTCTGTACATGTTTAATGTTCAAAATTGACTAATTCTTTTTAACAATATGTTATCTTTGTTGTGTTGTGTATGTAATTTTTTGATTAAATCTTATTATTTTTACCGTTAATCCAGATTGGATTGACTGTTCCGCAATGCATATATCCAGGAGCAGAAGTCGGCATCATGTCTCCGTTGTCACTTATAATTCGATACCAGTTCATTTCTAACTGGTGGTCACTTATCGCACTGTCTTCAGAAACATCAAGAATGTAATCAGACGACCGTTTGTGTGCACTTTCAAGACTTTTGTAGGAACTACATTCATCTACAATGTACTGAAATCTTATTGAAAACAATTGAAAAATTATACATGATGTTTTGTATTCTATATTCGTCAACTTCGTAAGTATACTCATAGTAAACGATTAGTTTTGTTTTTTTCACATTTTGAGTTATATATCTTCTGAGATGTTAGTTTACTTCTAATTTCAAATTTTCAGTACGTGTAAGACTCAGACCCGAAATGAAAAAAATGGGAAAGGTACGGAAACTTTTTAGAAATATACGAACACTTTGCAATTAACATAGGTACAACAAACTTCAACTACGGATTCAAACTTCTGAATGTGGATGAATTGAGGATAACCTGCTATCAAGGTATAATACCAACATTGATTTCCTCCTATTAATCTTTGTAATATTTTCACTTTTTAAAAAAATCAGCAGAATTTAACTTTGATTCTTGACACGAGTTGAGTTTTTTCTGTCCAGTAATACAGACAAAATTTCACTTAAATTTCCATTGCATATAAGAAAATAACCATCACTGACAGTGTATTTCACAGGATGTAACTAATGTAGTTTTTGATATTGTTAAAAAACGTATTACTGATCAAGATTTACAAGAGTGGTCCACATCTTTATATAATTTTGTGAAAAACTTTTTCATGTATAGAAGAATCAAGACAGATTTTTGTCTTGAAAATTACTTAAAAGAGGGACGAAAGATACCAAAGGGACGGTCAAACTCATAAATCTAAAACAAACTGACAACGCCATGGCTAAAAATGAAAAAGACAAACAGAAAAACTATAGTACACATGACAAAACATAGAAAACTAAAGAATAAACAACATGAACCCCACCAAAAACTAGGGGTGATCTCAGGTGCTCCGGAAGGGTAAGCAGATCCTGCTCCACATGTGGCACCCGTCGTGTTGCTTATGTGATTTCTTTTGTGATGTTCGATTACTTACGAAACTACGTAGTGGGACACTTCAATTAAATATCGAAGATGGTAGATATACCAATACGCCAAGATAATTACGATTGTGTCTTTGTTGTAATATGAACTTTGTTGAAGTTGAATATCATTTTGTTTTAGTGTGTCCTGTATACAGACCTGTAAGGTCACATTATTTAACAAAATACTTTTGTTCTTGGCCAAATATTTATAAACTGGATCAATTGTTAAAAGCTGTCAATAAAACTGTAACTATAAAATTATGTAATTATATTAAGGCAGCATGGAAAATGAGATGTCAAATTCTTACTTAACTTTGTATGATGTGTTGTTTTCTGCTGTTTATTATTGTGTCATATATGTTATATATGTTTTGAATGCCATAGCATGTAAATGCTTTTTGCAAATAAATAAATACAATTCAATAACAGTTTACAAATAAAAACGTTTATCCTTTTTCTTCCTGTGTACATGCTTTATTAATCGTTTAACCTCAGTTTTCAAAAATATTCTATAGAAACACCAAATGAAAACAGTTACAATGATAATGGTGCTTTGAAACACCCAAGGTATATTGCATTTTTTTTTACTGCAATGAAAAGTAGGTTTAGTTTCCTACAACTGTCAAATTCAAGGGATATTTCTTTTAACTCTTTTTCGTATGCAACCGGATTTGACTATGGATGAGTGGTATAATACCTTAAGGATTTCATGTTGAAAAGAATAATTGCCAATGCGTCTGAACATACAACTTTCTTTTCATTTATTTTGTATAACGGTTTAAATGTTTGATTGTCGTTTGACTTGTTTATTTAAAAATGACCGTTTCAAACTTAAACTCGTTTTCTAGTGATGCATTAAGCTTAATTTCATTTGTAACCAATGATTCAGTAAGACAAACACACTACCTGAATGGAAGATAACCATTGTAACTATGCGATAAGACGTCTTGTATCCGACCGGACATGCAGAAGCTTTAAATGAATTTTTTTTTTTGGGGAACCATTTAACGAAATTGACATATTCATGTTTTAATTATACTTTGGTGATTTAAACTTAAATAGATAAGACAAATTGTATTCACATTATACATCAACTATCCTTGAGGTTTGAATATCTTTACATTCATGACTGGATAATTAGAATATATAAGGATATCGGATGTCGGGTTAGATTTTTCAGATCTAAATATGCCATGAGCCCAATCCGAGTAATAAATATGAGTTCTACTGACATCCAGACCGAATGCAAAGTCTACACCAACGTCAAGCTCCATAATGTTAGATCCATTAAGTAATGATGAGTGTATTTGTGTGTTTGGCATATAAGAATTCCAATAAATCGTGTTGTCTACGAAATCTGAAATCAAATTAATAGTTACTGTAAAAAGTACTTTATCTAGAGGAAATTTAGTGTGAATAAAATACAAAAGATTTTTAGACCACAAACACACATTTCTACAAAATCATTTTGAACAACCAGATTGCTCTTAAAAGACATGTGAAATTCTCATTTCTACACAAAGCGATAGTTTTGAAATTAATAATAACGATAAGTTTGATATGATTTACAAATTTATTTTATCTTAGTTGAATATTTACGATTGCAATTTTCATAATGATATATTTTGAACAAAAAAAATAAACTCTCCTATTTCCAACGTCTTTTTATTTAAAAATTGTAACATCAATAATCGACTTTAATATATGTACCTATAGCTATAGTGTGTACTCTAGTATATATTTTACTGGTTTCAAAGATATCATAACATTCACTGCCGTCCAACCTGCATTTCAATAAGTCACTATCATTGTAAGAGACGTAAAACAACCTGAAATGAGATTTAACATTATATCTGAAATATCTAAAAAGACAATTAGTTCATAGTTCATTTAATTTTTTGGTAGGTTTATAAGTATACTTGAGAAAATGTATTGAAAAATACAATTTATTAGTTGATATATGGTAAACAAAAAAATGTTCCCTGTTTTCTTGCCCTTTCAAGAAACCCCATGTATTGGATGTGTTATCACCTCTAGATCTTCACAACAGATATGAAGTTCAGAACAGCCATACTATTGTTGTCTATGCAAATATTATAATAACTTAAAACACATCTACCCTTAAATCATTCATAAAAAAGGATATTTTGGAAATTATAGCCGTTATTGTAAACATAAAATGTTGACACAGAGACATGTCTCTTCTGTATGTAATTTGAAAGAAAAATCCATATGTTGAAATTTACATAACCATAGCTTAAAATGCAAAATATTCAAAGTTAATGAACTACAACTGATAGTATAGGGCAAAATGATATCTATAAAAGTAACATGCATATGCTAATACAACTGCATAAATGATCTCACTACCATATATTTTTTAAGTGGTGCCCCAAAAACTGACCCGATTACAAATCTTTACATGTAAACTATGTAAATATTTAAACGTCAATGAAAGCAGTGCCTCAAAATAGTCGTCAAAATGAAATGTACTTATAAAAATGTAGTCGTATAGATTTATCATTGATATGTCACATGTAGTTCTTATCAATTGGACTTAAGCAGAAAATTTAGCATTACATATTGCTAAAAAAAATCAACGTCATTGGACCATCACATAGTGGACAGGACCTCAGTAACATATCATATACTGATTGGTATTGCGTTAAAATATTTTAATTAGTAACGATATTGACCTTACACAAAAGCTGTTCCAAAGGAGTGATGAAAAGGAAAGACTGAAATCGATACTTAATGTATAAGTTTAGTAGTCAATATCAGGAATTTTTCGTAGATTCCTGAAAAGTTGTCTAATTGGATTGTATCCTATAACATAATTTAATTTTTCGAATGGCTAGTAAGGCATGCATAATAGAACACACTAATATTGACAATGTTTTCACAGGCTAACAATCTGCTCTATCACCCTCTCAGCTATGGGTTATTTATATAATAACCATCCAGAAATTTAACTTTGAAAATCTATGTGTTAGTTGTATTGACTTCTCAAATATTGACACCTCTTAAGAGCGAAAGATACAATAGATCCTTCTAATTCATCAATCGAAAATAAACTGACAAGACATTGGGAAAAAACCCATAACCAAATGACATCGAACAGTATACTAACACCGGGACTAAATATAACATGGAAAACTAAATACTTAGCCTGTCGAAAAGATGACAGGCTTGTGGTAACGTCATCTTTTATATAGACGAAAAAAGAGTTTTGATTGAGTTAAGCCATTCAAATTGATATTTTATAGTGTGTCTTTCTGTGTTGTGATGTTACGCTATTGGTTCAGACAAGGCTGAAAGTTTGGTACCATTAAAACGTTTAATCCCGCTGCAATTGTTTGCACCTGTCCTAAGTCTGGAATCTGATGTTCAGTAGTTGTCGTTTGTTGATGTGGTTCATAAGTGTTTCTCGTTTCTCGTTTTTTATATAGATAAGACCGTTGGTTTTCACGTTTGAATGGCTTAACACTAGTATTTGTTCGTGGCCCTTTATAGCTTGCTGTTCGGTGTGAGCCAAGGCTCCCTGTTGAACACCGTACCTTGACCTATAATGGTTAACTTTTATAAATTGTGACTTGGATTGAGGGTTTCTCATTGGCACTCATACGACATCTTCCTAAGAACGTTCGGACAAACTAGATGCATTTGTCTCAAATCAGAAGACCCCTTTCTGTCAGTGGTTTTAGTTTGTCGACGCGGTTTATTAGTGTTTTCCGATTTTTTTATATAAATCAGACCATTGATTTCCCTGTTTGAATTGGTTTCTACTGTTTATTTTCGGACACTTTATAGAGTGATATTCGATGTGAGCAAAGGCTCCGTATTGAAGGCCATACATTGACCTATTGTGGTATGCCTTTAACATATTGTGAATGGGATGAAGATTGGTCTCATTGGCACTGATTCCACATCATCTAGTGTTATACAACTAAAACCATGAGTAAGCATTTGCAATAATGAAAAAGAAAATTGAAAGTTCTTACACGTTATAAGTTTAATGGGCATATCAAAAAAAGATTATTTCATAGTGTTTTCAACTACTCTCTCTGTGTATAGTATGGTGTAATATCACACAAACGTATGAAGATTAAGTTCATTTCAACGACGTTGAAGATCGACCCACGTTCAAACCTGACATCCAGATTACACGGGTGTTTTTTTTATAATCTAGAGTTTTGTTGTCATTTTATAAATTGAAACTGCTATATAATTATAATTGAAAATGTGCAAAAATCAAAAGTACACACATAACATCAATGATAAGACCATTCAACTCACAATTAAAAAGAACGTAAAAAAGGGCATAAATTATATTTTATGGATTGCAGAAACTAATCATCAATAAAGCAAAATAAAGTTTATTGGCATGTATTGAAAATTCATTTGTTTTGAAAGTATTGTTTATGAATTGATTTGTGTCAATCCTCGTTGTCAAGTTGTTGCCTATAGATATATCAACTGAATATTGTGATTATTAGTAAAAAGTTACGCTGAAATTCGAACCTGTACTATGAAACTCGTTTTTTTAAGAAGTAAAATGTTCATTAGTGATTAGTATTATATATTAATCAGGTGGTCTGCGGATTTCTGAAAAATAATCTACAGTTAGAACATAAAACTGACGTCAGTGAAATAGATAGAATAGGTTTGCAAGCACACAAACCTCCCTTTACCTAGGACAGTGGTGTACGTGACCTAACTATTAATGTAAAGGATTTGACTCATCAGATTGGCCGAAACAACAAACAAAAACTAAAAAAAGCACAAAAAACATAAAAGTACCAATCAAATAGTACTTGTTGTCATTGAAAATTTCTAAATCAATGCCTATCACAAATAATAAATAGATATTCTCTTCTACAAATAAATCAAAGCCAATCCCAACACATTTTGTTTTCCAGAACTAAATTATTAATTTCCACAAATCAAGTTGATTAGTTGCAAGGTAGATGTATCATATGAAGTATAAGGGAAAACCATGACATTGTGCCATGCCAAAATATCAATATTGATAGGATGGAGTACCTACAATGTATGTGTATCATTTGTAATACCTTTATTTGAAAATGTTTTGTCAATTCAAGTAAATAAAATTAATGAAATCACCATTGAAGACAACATAAAATGAGAATGAGAATGGGAATGTGTCAAAGAGATAACAACCCAACCGTAGAGCATACAACAGCCGAAGGGCACCAATGGATCTTTTATGCAGCGAGAAACTCCCACATCCGGAAGAGTCCTTCAGCTTGCCCTTAAACAAATATGTATACTAGTTCAGTGATAGGCGCAAAAATGCGGCGGAGTTAAACATGTTTATTGAGATCTCAACCCTCCCCCTATACCTGTAGCCAATGTAGAAAAAACAAACACACAACAATACGCAAAATAAAACTCAGTTTAAGAGATAATCGAGTCCGATGTCAGAAGAGGTAACAAAAGAAACTAAACAAAATGACAATAATACATAAATTACTTTAAACATATTTTATTTCAAAAAATCATGTACATGACACACACATATAAATACAGTGATACAATAATACTAAGGGATTCGAAAACAAGGTTTCCCTTACATTAATCCGTCTCCTTGTCAAAAAGATAAAGGGAAATAACTACAAATAAAATCTTTATATGTACCGGCGGCGGTGTGTGTTTCCAGGACTTTGTCAAGACTGTCTCACCCAATTACGATCCTAACTATGCACGAACAACGCTATATGACAAATTGCTCTGGAACTACTAAAAATTATTGTACTTGTTTAAACATGAGTAGATTTTCCTCTTGATTGAGGTTATTGCAACCAAATTGGAGTGTTTTTATATTGTACGGGAACGGAATTGTTTCTATCGTACGCTTTCGGACAAGGGAGTAATTATTACACTCGAGAAGAAAATGCTTACTGCTCTCGATTCTACCGCAAGTACGGTTTTTACTTTCTACTTTTCCGAAGTCTGGCATGAAGTATTTGTTTCTTTCCTGTCTCAATATCAATAATAGTTTGGTAGTTTACTTACATTTTGATTAAGGTAACTCTTAAGTGTAAACTTAGATGGACTGATATCGTCCGGAATAGCATTCCAGGATTGAATAACAGTAGGAAGAAAAGATTTCTGATAAAATGCTGTTCTACACTTTATATGTTAAGTGTCATTCGTTCGTCTTGTGTCATAATTATGATTATTAAACAATTGTTGAGGGATAACATAGCTTAAATTATCAGGGGTCTTATTGTGAAACATTTCATGAAATTTTATATATATTAGGATTTTGTGTTTTTTACGTCTAAAGTTCTAATAGTAACTTCCATCCTGTTTAGTCGTATTATTTATTTATGGAAGATCACTAAGTACCACCAGTAACTATCCTAGCCGCTTCTAGTTGCATGTTTTCTAGTTTATCACTTAAATAGTCTGGAATATTGTCCCAAATAATATCTGTATATTCAAATAAAGGTCGGATAAAACTTAAATATATAATTTGTAAATACTTTCTTTTCAATTTAAATTTTGACGCACGAAATAAATTTAATCTAGGTGTTATCTTTTAAATTATTTTATTGACATGAGAATGCCACGAACCATCCTTATTAAAAATATTAAACCAAGGTGTTTATGGCTTTCTACTTCTGAAATTATAGTATCATTCATATAAAGAGATGGATGATGGGGTTTTACTGATTTTTTGGAAATTGTCATAGGTCCAGTCTTTTTTGCATTAAAGTTTACTAGCCATTGGACTGACCTTGTATGCGCTCGGTTGGTGTGTTCTGAACAGGTCCAGTCTGTTCTGAATCCAGATGTTAATCGAACGAATTGGAAGCGGATGTATCTCACTGCTGTTAACTTGTCATAAAGAAACAAACTCGACATATCGAAAACTCGGATCATAATAAACTTGGCCTGCTAGTATTTATGTATATATATATATATATAAAAAATGAAGTGAACAAGTCAGCATTGTAGATTGCCTTTCTTATTGTTTTCGTTTAATCTTTAATTTTATTCTACTTAATTTATAACAATATAAATGAAAATGAAGAAATGATAATACATAATTTTAATTTTCGAGTGGCAAGACATACGTAGGCTGAATCTTTTGGCCTTTCCAAACAAAACATTACATTTTTCAGTGTCCAAATAAAAAAAACAATGACTTCAAAGTTGACAAAAATGTGTTTAATTCCAATGCAAAGACCCTATAAGTGAATCAGTATTAAAGCCAACATATGCAAGCTTTAATGACCTGACAACAGTTTATCAATGAATGTTATTTGAGAAATATAAGAAGAATACATTTGTTCACACACATACATCATTGATGAATTTGATTAATTATTTACCCATTTGTAGAATCTATTACTAAATCTAGCGGTTTGGTAACGGCTAAAATGACTTTAATATTGGAACCGTCAAGATCCGATCTTCCTATATGATGATTTCCATAGTCTGACCAATACAGATGGTTATTAGTCGTATCGACAGCAACAGCTGTAGGTTTATTTGCAATAACTATAGTTTCTGGTTCGGTTTTAACTTCTGTTGGATACGTCAATCTGCAAAAAAAGTCATAGTTACTTTTTTCCACTTGTTTATATAAACATATTTCAATATCTTTTGGGAAATAAAAGTTGTAGTGTTAGCCAAAAGGTATTACGTCGTTCAGTGCGTTGAAATTTAAACATTTGTTTGCTAGCCTATTATTTGTTATTTTCAATTATCTTTTTATGGTATCGTTAGCATAGTTATTGTAATTTGTTTTGCATATTAGAGCTTATAAGTATTAATTCTTATACTTAAAAAATAAAATTAGTATTTGGTTTAAAATTTAGTCTAACAATGTTGGCAATTGTATGTTTTCCTTCAGTAGCTTTCGATCTCCTGCTCTGTGACTTTATTGAACTGTTAACACCCAAATTCTATCCACAACATAGGCGATTTAAAATTTACCTTACGTTAGTCAAGTACTATCTTTCCTCGTCGGCTTAGTACTTTATGTTTTGTGGCTAGGAGAGGATATGCCTTTCAGATCAGATGGGTATTTATTTGTGTCTTTCGCGAAAAATAACATTGTACTAAAATCAGCTTATATAATAGGTATATTTTCGACATTCCACGCTACATCATGTACTATGTGGTACAACCCTAGATACAGCCGATGAGCTCCAGGAAAGTCGACTAAATAAAAAGGCATATTTCTCGAGTCTTTTATACTGACTTTGACAAAATACATGATTTAAATGAGGATCAAAAACATGAATAAAATCAATCAAGCTTTTATTCAATAAGTTGTGTCTCACCTTGATATAGTTCCTCCTATATAATCTGACCAGAAAATATAATTCTTAGAATAATGGTAGTCGATAAACAAAATGTGGCTGTATCCATCAACCAGGACATCAATATCTCCTGTTGTCTGATTTAATAGACCAATTGATGTTCCGTTTGAAAACAGCAGCTGATGATACGACTCTGAAAATACAGGTGAAAAAGCAGTTGGAACCATTGTCTATTTCATTTAAACCACAATATTGGCTAATCCTTTTTTCATTTGTTCTTATTATCATGATAATATTGGTCCCATTCAATTTCGACAAAATCTATCACTACATTTGCATTTCACAGAAACTTCTATTTTTAGAAGTTGCTTCTGGTAATGTAAGCAAGCTGATAATTATAAAATTTCTTAAAAGTGTTCTTCGAGGCCTCGACATGACAATAATGTGAAACCATTTAAATAATAATTGACCAATCAATGAAAACAAATAGGCATGTCAGTTACCAACAAAAGCCACTAGATCACAGTCTCCTAACATACAACAGGCAGAGGCAGTTGTGGTTAAGGTTTTAATAGTCATCACTTTGGTCTTGACATGGATATCAATTATATGGTCATTTTTATAAATTTCCTATTTACAAAACTTTGATTGTTTTGAAAAACTAAGGATGTTCTTATCCCAGGCAAAGATTACCTTAGCTGTATTTGGCACAGTTTTTTGGAATTTTGGTTCCTCAATGCTCTTCAACTTTGTACTTGTTTAACTTTATGTCTTTTTTTATCGGAGCGTCACTGATGGGTCTTATGTAGACGAAACGCGCGTCTGGCGTAATAAGTTATAATCCTGGTAACTTTGATAACTATTTTTACCGTTTATGATCCATTAACCTTCCCCTTACCCACAACAATGATGTAATAGATCGACAAGAATGATGAAAATCTAACAGTTGGAAAGGGTTTGACCCATCAGACTCGCACGAAGCGAATGAACAACTTACATAATAATAAGACACTGAGAACCAATCTGAGAGTTACTGATAGGCACATGCATAATTTTGCACTGTTAAACAGGTTAAAAGTACCCTCTTTAACCTAAGATAACAGTGTACCAACACAAAACTGTTTTAAAGTCCTATATTCATCTTATAAATAACTCGTTTTATCAGACTACAAAATGTATTTATATTCTGGTCAATTTTAGTTGTCATTAAATGATTTAGTTATCATAATTAAATTCTTCTGCGGGAACAACATATGTCTCTTGAGAAGACTCTACAAAAGAGGGATGAAAGATACCAGAGGGACAGTCCAATTCATAGATTGAAAATAAACTATCAACGCCATGGTTAAAAATAAAAAGACAAACAGACAAATAATAGTACAGAAGACACAACATAGAAATAAAGTAAGCAACACGAACCCCACCAAAAAATAGGGATGATCTCAGGTGCTCCGGAAGGGTAAGCAGATCCTGCTCCACATGTGACACCCGTCGTGTTGCTTATATGATTACAAATCCGTTAAATAGTCTAATTCGGTAGGTCACATTCGTGAAAAGGGAAGGGTTTTGTAGTAACGACATAAGGAACATATCCGATATCGTCTGTGAAACAGTCATTCAATAAATGACATATTTATATTCCCTTACTATTATTTTTATATTTCTATTTTTTTTGTTTATGATATTTATGTAGAAACATACAACAGGACAACACTGACTAAAAGATGTTTCTGGAAATTCTCTCTTTTGGACGATTGGAAGTGAGCTCCGATTTCGAAATTTAGGGACATTTATGCAACGCTCTCGAAAAAACAGCAATATATGCTCTTGTCCCTTAGTTTCTAAAGAATCTGGGTTATTCGTGTCTCGTGTATATCAAAAAGATATTCTAACATGAAATATATACTTTCCGGTTGAGTTGGTATTCTTTTCTATTTCAATTTTACGTGGAATAAACAACATAAAAGTAAAATGTTATCACAGAGATATGTCTTGCTTTTTGGTAAATTTGATGATGCAAATATTAGAATTAAAATAGCAACACTTTTTAACATGTAAGTTTTGCAAATATTCAAATTAAATGAACCATGACTGATATACATAGCTAAACAATCTCCCTTTGACCATTGACTTATCATAAGTAGATCCATATAAACAAACCTAAACACAAACTTATACATTTAAACTGAGCAAAATTTCAAAGTCAATAAACCATAACTGAGGGGGTAGGGTCAAATAATGTTCATGGTAATGATATTTACCAATGATAATACAATTGCATATCAATTATCCTTAACTAACCACCACTGGTTCCCCATTAACTGACATAATCACAAACTAATACATGAAAACTAAGCAAACATTTCAAAGTCAATAGACAATAACTGAGGGAGCGGTGTCAAATAATCTCCATGGCAATGAGATGTGCCAGTACTAATACAACTGTATACCATATATCTTTAAAGTACCAATGATGGTTCACCATCAACTACACCTAATCACAAACTAATACATTGGGTTGACGCCGCCACCGACACCAGAAACAGCATACCTATCTCTCGCTTTTTGACTCTATTAAGCGAGACAAAAACCATTTCCGTTGCAAAGGCAAATATTTAAGCCAAATCTGAAAACCAACCACAAATCAATTAACGTCTTTATAATAATAATGACGCCCATGAACATAATTATAAAACAACTGTACCCTAATAATTAGTTTTAAATGTCTAAAAATATTGTTAATCTTTTTTATAAGACAAAACAATTTAATGCAAGAGATTTTATATAATCGTATTTTAAGTAAATGTAACTTTTGCTTCATCTTGATTCGTTTCTTGATTTTCCAATTGATATCGGATGACACTTCAACAAATGCATTGTTCTGGCTACCGATGTGGTATAGTGAAAAGTTTATAGTCATAAATAATATAAGCCATCCGTTTTGGGAAAAATAAGAAACCAACTAAGTCCTTTAACATGTTTCGGAAAGGAATATCAACAGCCTGTCCACTGTTTCATTAAAAGTCGTAAAAAGTAATAAGCGAACACTCACAAGTCGCGATAAGAATTCTATTTCACGGTTCCGTTTAATTTATAACAATATAACGTTCTTGCTTTCTTATATTAGAGTAATAGAGCTTTGACATTACAACATAAGTTATAACAAAGGTGACAAGCGATTACGAGTTGAAAAGGTAAAATCACAACAATACTGAACTCCGAGGAAAATTTGAAACGGAAAGTCCCTAATTAAATGGCAAAATCAAATGACAAAACACATCAAACGATTTCACATTAATATATTCCTGACATGGTACAGGCATTTCAAATGTAGAAAAGGGTGGATTGAACCTGGCTTTATAGCGCTAAACCTCTCACTTGACAAATGTCTGACAGTCGCATCAAATTACATTGTATTTACAACGATGCCGGAACAAAACAGACATAATAAGTAAAATTGTCAAAATAGGGGTACAGCAGTCATCAGAAAAGATTGTAACAATATCTCTAAACAAAAATATCTTAGGAGAAAGCATAAAAACAAGATATGCAAATAGCTACATGCAATATCGTCATATTCAGAAACTGATTTAAAGAAAGAGGTTACAAAATTTTTTTTTAGAGAAATTGGGTTGTTGTCTTAATGACATCTTTTAGATAATGCAAAGCATATATCACGATTAAAACAGAAAAAAACAAGGGTCAATTAAAGCATGCATGCAATGTATGAGAATATTTCATTAATGTTTAATAGGTGCATTCAATAACTTAAATTAAGACCATAAACAAAACAATAAAAATACGGCCGAGACTTTAAAACAAACCCAGCTATAAAGTCTCAATAACTGATATCATAGCTTTGTGATGTGTGCAAACATATCTATTAAATTATACTCATCTTTAGCACTACTGCATGGGTTATTTCAATTTAGACTGAATTTAGAAATTAAATAGCATTTATTCAGGTAAAAGGCCTTCAATGTAATTACTCATTTTTTACAAGTTCAATATTTATATAAAGGGTGACGCGCGTCTGGCGCATACATAAAATTTCTATCTTGGTATCTATGATGAGTTTATTTAAACTTTTTATCGTTCATTTTTGATAAATAAATTTTGATAAAAAGTAAAGAATAACTATGACAATGATAACATTTATCAGAACTTACCTTCGCCAAATGCAAACTGATATACAGTATATAGTAAAAGCTAGCAACTGAAATTTTAAACAGGTCATGATTGCATGGCAATCTTACTGCTTAGTGCTTAAAGACCAGGAAGTTGGCTGTATATCTAATAAAGTTGGCATTACTTAGAATTTGAAAAATTCTGTCATACAAATGATTGAAATCAATTAAATTGAACATTTAAATTCATGTATCCAATACAATATATAATAATATACTCATTGTCATATTTCAAATTGTTTAAGGTTTACAATTTGTTGTTTTGTCATAAACCAGGACTTTGGATTTCTCATTGTTGAATGGTGTACGATGACGTATGAAAGATTTTTTATATCATCGACCTTTGGCCTCTGGTGAATAGTTGTCTCATTGGTATTAATCATACAACGTCTCAATTATTTGTATATCATAACCGACCAATTATATGTTGTGATAAAGTTATCATTTTGTTCACATTATAATTTTTATAAAAAAAAAATTACAATTTATAATTATAGTTATAACTGCCCTCTTGAGAATTGAAAAAATCTGAAGTACTTTTTTTTTATATAAAAGTTATAAGTTTACAAGATTCTCTTTAGAGTTTGGATATTATAAATAACAGTCGGTTGCTCAATCCCCAGAATCATTTATCATTTTCCTTTGAAAATCTAGCGGAAAAATAATTCCTCAAAATTATACAAAATTGACCCGTATTTGAAAAAAAATACAAGGATATCTATCTTATGTATATAAACTGTTCATATGCACTATAAATATCAGATGACGCCATAATTTGTTTAAAATAACGCTATGAAAATGTAGACGGACGCATAAGTCATTCTATAATTATAAACAAAGGAAGGTAACTCAATTCGATTGATACGGATTTTTATTTTTTACCGATTGTTTTGACTCTACCCCATTTCGAGATTTATTTAAAAATGAATTTGACAGTTTGACATAACCGGGCCTTTTATTTTACTGTCGAAGTCTCTGCATCCAGGAGAAGCCGTCAAAAACTCATGCTGAATAAATATATTATTTTACCAAGATATTATTATAAGTTATCTACGTTCATATCCGTAGATATGGGTATTTTAACACCCTGAAGTAACAAAGTACACCCTAAGGCGCAGCCGAAGGGTGTACAGGGTACTGAAGGGTGTTAAAATACCCATATCTACGGATATGAACGTAGATAACAAACTCATCCCCGGTCTTAGTCCGAATCGGGCGAGTTTTAGGGAAATTCGGGTATAAAGTGTAACGTGAAAACAACGTTTTTTTCATTATCTAAAAAAGTTTTATTGAAATTTGGAAATTTTACATATTTTTTACGGGGTGTAGGGCTACCTTTGGTAGAACCCTACAGGTAGTCAAATATAAGAACTTTTTAATATGTAAACCGAGAAACTGGATTGAGTCAAATTTGGCGCTCAATGTTGTGAGAGTTACGTCATAGATGGTGTGACGTCAACGTGGGTCATTTGCATAGCTAGGTCAGTAGTCCCATTCTTTGAAAATGTGTCAGTCAAGTGATGCATTTAATGAAATGAATGTAAACGATCGGCATAATAGGACAAAATCGTTAATGTATTAAATATTTAATTACAGACATTATGAATAATCTACAGAATTCAATATTTGACAAGGAGCAACCATGAGCTAACCATTGAAATAAGGAAAACTTGCGTGAAGTTTCCCAGGGGCTATGGGTTTTGTAACGACGTGCGTTAACCAATCAAAATCCTAGATATATACTAAGCCGGGGATAAAGATCCATCTCCTATCTAACCAAATATTTACAGTTCGACGCTCGAATAAAGTCCGAAGTTGAAGAGAATTGAGGACCAAAAATTTCTGAAAGTTTTGTAAATACAGCTAAGGTAATTTATTCCTGAGGTAGAAAAGCATTTGTATTTCAAAAATTAAAAGTTTTGTAAACAGTTTATTTAGAATTATGATCATATCAATGATGATTCATGTCCACACAGAAGTGTGAGATGAAGGGAACGGTTTAGCTAACTTTAAAACCAGATTTATTCACCATTTTCTACATAAGAAAATGCCTGTTCCAAGTCAGGAATACGACAGTTGTTAACAATTCGTTTGATGTCTTTGAGCTTTTGGTGACCTTCAATTTTGCCATTTGATTAGGATCTTTTCAATTATATTTTTTTTCTCGGAGTTCGCTATTTTCGTTATTTCATTTTCTACATACGACAGGCGTTGCATAATGATTGTTTTTCGTGTATTGTTTCAATATGAGTCTGGTCGTTGGTTTTGTGTGTTTTTGTCGTATTTGGTCATCTCGGTTCCTCTTCTCTATATGTTAAGCATTCTTTAAAGTATACATGAAATTTTCTCATTTTTAACAGCCGCAATTGAACTGTTATTGTTCACATCTTCTTTGTATAAGGCATTTGTGACACTTAATTTACCTCTTCAAATGTGTTTGTGTCTAATTTAAAATGATACCTGATAAAGTTTAAAACGAAATATCCTTAAAGACAAAAGATTCTTCAAATTTGTTATTTGTGACCGTTCGAATTCTTCCGTTAGTTTTCGAAAGCTTTTATCTAAACTTGAGGCTCATTTAAAACCATGCAACCATTTATGATAATGACCAGAATTATATAATACAATTGTATTATTTGTCTCTGTTATTACATTTGCTAATACAGTTGTTATAAAATATTAACAATGATCATCAAACTATGTAAAATCAATAAAAAAAATTAGATATCATTTTGTACTTTAAAGGGTTTTTTTGTAAGAACAATGCTATTTATACAATACAAAGGTGTCAAATGTAGCAGCTTGATTGTCATCGTGAAATCCTTCAACAACAAGACAGAGTGACTCATAAACAAAAAAGTAAAATAAAAATTTAACAAAAACGGTAGCGGATGAACAAATGAATTTTACTGTCTTTTCCGTATTGTATTAATTTGGTTTTACATGTACTAATATATTCTTTCTTTCAATACAGTAGAACAAGGATTACATTTATCGTAATGATGTTGTCATTAAAGTAAAAATTGCACCTGATTGATAAAACATGTCCAGGATATTTTTGTTTAATGGGAGAATAGTCAGATGATAAAACTTTACAGAAATATGTATCGATATCGTTTCTATACAATCATATTAAGTACTTGTGTACTACTATGACTATGAAATGGAATTTACGTTTCAATGTCTTATTCATATCGCACAGCATTGAACTGAACATTGTTGCCGATTTCAGCAAAATAAATTATCACAAGTTGTAAACGCTTAATATTATATATCAAATGGATGTTAAAAAGTAGTTTAAAAAAAGACACAATCCGATGGAATACAAATTTTGCTCAATTTGACTGATTCTGTAACATTGAGAAACTAACATCTCGTTAAAAATAACCAGCGTTGTATCGGAACTCACCAGCACAAAGCCCGCACCCACAATGAAAAACCACGACATAACTAAACTAAGAAAATGCATAATTTTGATAAATTAGTTGTAGTTTTCCCTAAATTATTAACTTTTGGTCGTTTAGATTTGGGTATAGCAAATAGACTCTTAGGCATTTTATTCCCATTCTAGATTTTTTTAAAACGAGCGCTAATGTGTTGCCCATACTGAAACAGCGTAGAAGACATCTTTATTTGTATTCATAGCCTTTGAACTCATAGAAAATACTATCTATTTCTTTTCATCTTGTATTCGAAAATAAGACAAAAATCTTTATTTAGTTTTCGTTTGTGTATTTCCAACGATATCACTGGCACTGTTCAGGACTAATTCGGCATCAAAGATAATTTTCCTGCAGGTAATTTTTACTCACCGTGCAACAGCAACATTTACACTCAAATGTTGTGTAGACATAATGACTGTTTTAATCAAATGAATCTTACATGTGTTTTTTTTTACATATTGACTACAAAATGAAACTACCTAGAAGTAATTTTTGTATTCATTATCCTAATATTTACTTCATGAAAAAAAACCTGTCATTTTCAAAAAGTCCGCTAACACTCTAAAAATGGGTGATATTATACTGTTAATTTTTTATCAATTTTTTTCTACTCTACGCTTTCTAGAATATTACTTTGTGTCATTAGCCACGTGGAAATATTCACTTGATGATCCAAATTTGATCTTTATTATATCTTCAAATAATCACTGATAATGACGTTTCCTTTTCAATTTTTCCTTTGAGTTCGGTATTTTTTTTATTTTACTCTTTTCATGGCTTTGCACTTGACAATTTCCCTAATGTGCAAGAAGGTTTTTTTGGTGCAAGACAGGGTTTATTGTGTAATGCTTATTTCAAAGCACTTGTGTAATTCATTAAAAGAAGACATTTACACAAGTGAAAATGATATGATGTCCTCTCTTATACGTTAAGATCATAAAATTTCGTCCTTGGGGTTGGATAAATGCGTATCATGCACACAGACTACTTAAAGTATTGGATATGCTAAGAAAATAAACGATTAAAGGAAGAAACAAACGATTTCCAATCTGCATTCTACACAATATAATAAAGTAAAGAAATCGAATAATAGCGTTTACTGAAAACAGTCTATAAAGCTATATGGTAAATATACATGTAATTGATTTAATTTTTTACCAAAATAATCAAGGAAGTCTTTAGTTAACTTGTAACAGCTTGTAAAAAGAAGATAAACAAGACAGTTAACTCATTCAAGTTATATATATATATTTAAGATTTCTGCTTCGACATAGACGCTGTATATTGAATTGAGGTTGGACACACTTGCTGTAGGAGCAGATAACATGCAAAATATGATGCGAATAAGTTTGATGTTCATCATTTTGGAAGTTTCCGCAGGTCAGAAATTAGTTTATTTACTTTACATCAAATGAAAAATTGTATGTACACTACATTAATAGTATACAAACTAAAAGTTTATGCTTTTGAATAAGTATAAACAAATCTCTAGAAAGACGATTGGTCTGTTTACGCACTTTATCTTCTTTTGTAAAATTCTATCAAAAGCAATATTATTACTAAAAACATTTTAAAATACACACGTTAAACGGAATAAAAATAAGGTAGACTGCAACGTTGATTTGAATACTTTGAATGCAATTGCATTTTCTTACAAAAAAGGATCAAGACGTATTAATAGTTTTTCCATGTTCTCGTCATTAATTTCTTCATGAATTATGCACAATATCTTTCAGGCATGACGGAATATCCGTGTACCTTCCCATGTGCGTGGCATGGTCAAACATTTGATATCTACCTCGTCGGAAAATTTAGGAATACTTGGATGTTTAATTCTGATGGGGAAACAAGCGTTGTTACAGAAGAAACCAATGATACTGTAACATATCGTTGTCATCAAATAACGGAACGCTTCCTGATACTAAGGTATGTTAAAGATATTAAAACTGCTCTGTTTCAAAATGACTTTTAAAAATATTGTTATCAATTGATAGTATAAAGATAACGGAACAATAAACATACGAAATTAATGGTTCGTGTCCTTGTTGTTGAGGTATATGTTATAAGACTCTAAAAATTAGACTGGAATCGATTCTCTAGATTATTCTGCAGTTAATATTGGCACCTTTTTCTTTTTTGGAGAAGACGTTTCTAAGTTGTAAAACTTGTGTCTAATCCATTTGTCATTTTGAACAATAAAATATGTTTAAACAACCTCTTTCCTTTCGAAGACATTAAAAATATAACAATGATTTAAAAATAATCCAAAATGGATTGTTTAACTATTATATATTTCAATTAAAGAAAAGAGGGTTTTAATAGTGCTGAATTTTTAATAGTTCCTTGGCGTCGACGCTAGTCGTTTATCATTAAAGGAGGCGGTATGATAATAGTCATCATTTTCATAAACAATTTAAAAGATTTAGATTTTTCAAAATTGCAAAGGATTATCATAAACCTGAACATATTGAACACGTTAGTTTCAGTAATTATGATGTCGCTATGACACCATGAATATGTCAAAATTTACATTTTTGAACAAGAAAGACTACGTTTAGCATAGTTACATTGTATGTATATTATGATATGAAACAAAAAGCCATTTTATAGAATTAGCCTTCCGAAAAACATGAGGTCATGCCCGGCCTTTCGGTGGGATTCTTGTTGTTCAGTCTGTCTTTAGTTTACTATGTTGTGGTTTGTGTACTGTTGTTTATGTTTTGGTATTTTTATTTTTTGCTATGGCGTTGCCAGTTTGTTTTCAAATTAATACATGAGTTTGGATATCCCTGAAGTCATGATTTTTCTACTCTCTTGTTAATTTTAATAATAAGTTACATATATTATAACGTTAAATCTTTACAGAAAAATTGTTAATTGTAAAACATATTTACAGTATTAATATTTCAACGTCTAACAAAAATATGTTAATACGTTTTTTTTGGCATATCTACGAATCATATCAAGTCTATCTTCAAGAGACATTAAATTGACATTAACATGATTTGCTTCTTCCAATAAATTGTGTCTAAAGTCAGTTCAGTTATCAATTTTCATGGAATGCTTTTAACTTGCTATATAGGTTTTCAACTTCCAAGCGAGGACCAAAGCTCATAAATTAATTAATCAAACGCAGCAAGACTTCGGAAAAGTTCGGAGAGCTGACGACATCGCTTCGAAAGTTGATGGGTTTTACTACCTTGCGGTATCGACAAATACCTTTTTTCGTGTAGGTATCAAAATTGTGTCGGTGCCTTGATACTCTTACACATATTAACTCAATCCAAAGTCCGTACATTTGTTGTAATGAACGAAAATCATAAACGATTCCCTCCACTTGCACTTCAATAATTAATGCAAAAAAAAAAAATGTAACAACATGCACAATACTTGATCTTACTGTTTCTGATAGTTTAAACGATAATATGATAGATTAAAAAAATAAAATAATTTTAGGCAAATCAGGTACTTCATAATTCAAACAAGAGAAATTCATGATATATACACTTTTTTTCAGGGAGGAGGATTCAGATATTTTTATTTGTCTTCAGATCATTTATGACCTTGCAAAACCTCTGGAGTTTAAATTAGGTGACTCTAAGACTTCACTTAACGGTGAGTTTATCTGATTGATCACATTCTCATTAACAAAACATATCTGAAATAGAGATGTGTTTGAGTTTAGTTATGACCCAAAATTTTCGCTTAAATGTTCCGTAGAATTCCTTAATGTCAAACAAACAAAAATCAGTCCAGCCGGCGTTGGATTTGTGGTATATATTTTTCGTCTTAACGGTGATTTTTTTTTAATCCACGTACAGGTGGATTATTTTCTAGTTGGCAATCCACACATATTTTCCTGACTTTCCGGACTTTGATATACATTTAATATACATTTTCAGAAGAAAAAAACTTTCGTTAGCTTCGAATTTCATGCATATTCAGGACGTCAAGAGGTCAAAAGACCTATCACTGCATAATGAAAAAATATGATAGATAAAAAAAAAAGGTAATCAAACAAAATAAAATGCTTATTTTATTCTATTTGTTTCTGGATTACATCCAAGAACACCTAAACCAAAGTTTACGCAAAATAATATCATTGCACGAGAAGCTTAATAACAAAGCAGTAGCACTCTTTTAGCTTCACCACACATACTGGTCAACCAGACAGGAGAAATTACAAATATTTGTGGGATTTGTGGAAATACCGGCGGTGCCGGAAACGCTGTTGGTAAGCTAGAGTTAAGAAAAGATTTTTTTCTAAGTTCCGCGTAACAAGATTATTTAAAAGTAAACAATGCAACAATGGGAAGTCACAGAAATACAGACAACCTCTTGATCTGACCAAATAACACATTAAAGTTTCCAAAACACAACACAGAAAGCTAAAATTGCAAAGCAAAACGAAATATACATGACGGGTGCCACATGTGGAGGAGGTCTGCTTACCCTTCTGGACCACCTGAGATCACCCCAGTTGTTGGTGGGGGTGATTGTTTTGCTTAGTCCTTTGTTTTCTATGTTGTGTCTTGTGTACTATTTTTTTCTGTTTGTCTTTTTATTTCAGCCATGGCGGTGTCAGTGTATTTTCGATATATGAGTTTGACTATCCCTCTGGTATCTTTCGTCCCTCTTTTACAGCAATTGGCGGTGAAATTAGAAATCCCGAATGACCGTAATTAACATAAGTTCCATCTGTACTGGTAATCTTCAATCGTAAGGCTCATTTCAAGAAAAATGTAGATGATATGTCGCATTAAGCGATTTCATAAATGAAGGCAACAATACTTTACCGATGATCACATCTTATAGTAAATCGATTAGAAAATTGCAAATAAAAACTGAGGGAATTCCATGATTTACAAAAGGAGCGAAACGGGTACGTCGACAAGATAAGCATCTCATCAAAAAAGAGGATGGGATTGTTACTACCACTAGTGGAATAAGTCTGTGGTCATCTTTCACACAACAAATCTGTGGCCATCATTCACACAACAAATCTGTGGTCATCTTTCACACAACAAATGTGTGGTCATCTTTCCACAACAAATCTGTGATCATCTTTCACACAACAAATCGGTGGTCATCTTCCACACAATAAATATGTGGTCATCTTTCACACAACAAATCTGTGGTCATCTTCCACACAAAAAATCTGTGGTCATCTTTCCACAAAAATTTGTGAGTCGACTTCCAAACAATAAATGTGTTGTCATTTTTCGCTCAACAAATTTGTGATCATCTTCAACACAATAAATCTGTGGTCATCTTCCACACAAAAAAATAATCTGGGGTCATCTTCCACACTATAGTTCTGTGGTCATTTTTCTACAACAAATCTGTGAGTCGTCTTAATTCCAAACAATAAATGTGTTGTCATCTTTCGCACAATAAATGTGTGGTCATCTTTCACACAATAAATCCGTGATTATCTTTCACACAATAGATGTATATGTGGTAATCTTTTATACAATATATCTGTGGTCATCTTTCACACAACAAAATTATGGTCATCTTTCACACAAAAAATCTATGGTCGTGTTTCACACAGCAAATGTGGTTATCTTTCACACAACAAATCGATGGTCGTCTTTCACACAGCAAATCTGTGGCCATCTTTTACACAATAAATATGTGGTCATCTTTCACACAACAAATCTGTGGTTATCTTCCCACAACAAATCTGTGCTCATCTTACACACAACAAATCTGTGCTCATCTTTCACACAATAAAGTGTTAATCTTTGATACAACAAAATTATGCCCGTCTTTCACACAACAAATCTGTGGTAATTTTTCACAAAATAAATATGTGGTTATCTTTCACACAACAAATCTGTTGTCATCTTTTTACAACAATTCTGTGCTCATCTTTCACAACTGTAAACTAATCAATGATGTCGTCCGTAACTTGACTTCACTATAATTCTTATTCAAACTTTGGAATTGACCTTTCATATAGAGAAATCAACGCATATGTGTTGCCATGTGAATATGTCTGAATGTTATTTACAAAAACCATAAGGGAGTAACTATTTAACTTCAAAAGGGGCCGGGGTAATGTTGGTATTTTTTCTGAGTCAAAGTTTTGTTTAGTTTTTCAACGCTTTCAATCGATTTTGATTGGCAATATTTAACATTGTAAAGTTGAGGGGAAATCTGGATTCTGAATATTTTTTGTGTCATCTGCTTGAAAGAATATTTTTTCCATAAAATTGGACATAAGAATGTTATTTTAGAAAACAAAACATAACCCTTTGCCTTTTTAGAATAAATGATGCTATATTTTTTCAACTAACAGGTATGCATGAAAATTAATCTAGAAATCGCGGCTTTCTAAGACTTAAACAATCATAAGTGTATAATATCCCCCTCAAAATAAAATTAGAAATTGCAAAAGATGGTTTTGGTCAATGTAAAATTTAGTCCGTGTTACGTCACAAATCACTTCAGTTATTATTATAAATTGACGTGGTTCCTAAATGTTCATCCGACTTTCGTCATTTCTTTTGCAGTATCAGGGTCACCAAAGCCATGTAAGTAATTAAGTAAATTGTAAAAAAAATATGAATAACACAAGATATTTATTTTTATTTTGTTTTTAATGACTGAAGATTCCAGTTCTTTTTTTTCTTTTTTATTACTTCTATTATCATTATTATTCCTTTAACCGTCTTCCCTCTGATGCGGGAGTTCGTGGATTCTATAACCGGCAGTGTCAAATCTAAGGCTAAAAATGTGTTAGCTGCTTCGTCAAAAGAACGCTGCATTCATGAGTAGGAGCTTCTTAATCCTCTGGTCGGGTCGATGTCATAATAATATGCCCTGGTAGGGTGACATTCATTCCTGTGGCCTGTTGCTTTGTGAACTAGCACGTCTAAAACACTCCTCATCGTTCTGTCACGTACACAGCAATGTTCATCTGCATTTAATATCAACATAATGTTCCCATGAAATAAATGTACAACTTGCGTTAGCCACTGGATGTTTATCAACATTACAATAAGCATTTTATTATTAAAGTTATATGAAACGAGTGACTGGTGAAA
Organism: Mytilus edulis; assembly: GCA_019925275.1. Taxonomy (NCBI): domain Eukaryota; kingdom Metazoa; phylum Mollusca; class Bivalvia; order Mytilida; family Mytilidae; genus Mytilus; species Mytilus edulis. Next base: position 60,686,071 of record CM034356.1, read on the forward strand.
AATAATGTTTATCCAATTCTTGAACCAATGCATATGTACATATCATAAACTTAGTCTTCTGTGCACGATTTTATCATTTTTGACGCAAAAATGTCTTATAATCGTCAATTAGTTTTTCTCCCTCTGTCTGTTAAGATATGAAAATATGGCAGCTCATTAATTGTCGTCATTTGAAGCCTTCGTTTACCAATTGTCACCTTATAGTAAAAAAAACCCCAAAGAAGCATGGATATTGAGCACGTGATATACAATCAGATAATAGTTTATTTCAGTGACAGATCCATGGGTATCGCGATCACCGGATTTTTACGAATAGGGTCACGCCTAGGTCACTTGCATACGGAAAATATGTCGGCGAATTGCTTCCTGGAAGCAAGCAATTAAAAAAAGTAAACTTCTTCTAAATGTGGACAGATTAAAGAATTTTCATCAGAAAAAAGTATATGAACATAAGTTTTATAATGCAAACTATCCATTTGGTTATAAAAAACATATGCATGATTTTTTTTTAATTTGAGGTTTCGTATGACTTTAATAACTGTTATATCTTGTATAATAAAACAAACACAGCACTCTTATACAACAACGGTGCAGAATTAATCTTTAATTTTAATAATTTCGATGTACTTACAGCACAATTAATATTGTCTCTTGGATGTTACAAACCATCAACGTGTTCCTCGCCTCTAGCTTGTAATATGAATGACATCATCCCAAAGAAATGCCCAATAACAACGACTGAAAACCTGACAACCACGGTTAAACAAACAACAACTGTACCTGAAAACCTGACAACCACGGTTAAACAAACAACAACTGAACCTGAAAACCTGACAACCACGGTTAAACAAACAACAACTGTACCTGAAAACCTGACAACCACGGTTAAACAAACAACAACAGTACCTGAAATCACAAGTCCGCCAGAACCAACAAAAACTACAAAGAGTCAATGTGGCAAGAAAAATCGGAGTCAAAATTCAAATTAAATTAAATGAGCTGTTCAGCAGCCTAAAAAATGCGATTAAAATTAGTTTACAAAATTTGTTCTTTTGTCATTCCAAATACCAGAGATTACTTATAGTGCTTGTTATCTATTGGATAGTAATTGAATAATAAATTTGAGAATGGAAATGGGGACTGTGTCAAAGTGAAAACAACCCGGCCATAGAGCAGACAACAGCCGAAGACCACTAATGGGTCTTGGGTCTTCGATGCAGCGAGAAACTCCCGCACCGGAGTCGTCCTTCAGCTGGCCCCTTAACAAATATGTATACTAGTTCAGTGATAATGGACGTCATACTAAACTCCGAATTATTGAATTATAATCCTGGTACCTTTGATAACTATTTACCCCACTGGGTAGATGCCACTGCTGATGGACGTCTCGTCCCCGAGGGCATCACCAGCCAAATAGTCAGCACTTCGGTGTTGACATGAATATCAATTACATGGTCATTTTTATAAATTTCCTGTTATAAAACTTTGAATTTTTCGTAAAACTAAGGATTTTCTTATCCCAGGAATAGATTACCGTAGCCGTATTTGGCACAACTTTTTGGAATTTTGGGCCCTCAAGGCTCTTCAACTTTGTACTTGTTTGGCTTTATAACTATTTTGATATGAGCGTCACTGATGAGTCTTATGTAGACGAAACGCGCGTCTGGCGTATTAAATTATAATCCTGGTACCTTTGATAATTATCTACACAAGAAACTAAAATTTAAAATCATTCAAGACTAACAAAGGGCAGAGGCTCCTGACTTGGGACAGGCGCAAACATGCAGCGGGGTTAAACGTGTTTTTTGAGATCTGAACCCTCCCCGTATACCTCTAGCCAATGAAGAAAAAAGAAATGCACAACAATACGCTCAGTAAAACTCAGTTTGAGAGAAGTCCGATGTCAGAACATGTAAGAAAAGAAAATAAACAAAATGACAACAATACATAAATAACACCAGATGACTAGCAGTTACTGACATGCCAGCTTTAGACCTAAATTAAAGTGATTGAAAGATTATGGCTTCATCATAAGAATACATGATCATAACTAAATCCAAACAATAACTATAAACGTTTGATACAGATTTTATTGCACATGACAGGTTTTGTGTGTTTTTGATTAGGACACGTGTGGTTTGTTCATTGCATAGGGAACAGGTGGCGTGTTCATTGTACATGACACATCTCCATATTTCAATTTTTCAGTCTACAAATATTTTTTCTCTCTCGATTATTTGTCAGTGGACGTGTTGTTTGTTCACTGCACATGGCACTTGTAATTTGTTCACTGTCTAGTATACGTGTAGTTTGACCACTGCATAGTGCACGTAAGGTGTGGTCAGTGAACCTGACACACGTCTTTTTTGTTCAGCGGATGTGACGCGTGTGGTTTTCCAGTACCCTCAACAAATGTGTGTATTCAGTGCACACGACACGTGTGGTTTATTCAGTATACACATGACAAGCGGGATTTGTTCAGAGCACACAACAAGTCAATGACAGCGTTTCACCAGAAAATGCAGTGTGTCGTATTTATCAATTTCAGATGCAATATAATTTAGAAAGACTGTTGGAAGACAATTCTACTGCTAGAAAGCTGACTTTATCAAACGCATTATAAATTATTAATCAGAAATAATCGCAATATTAACTTAATGTTTGGTTTCATGTGGGATGGGAATTAGTATTACGATACAAATTTACAAATGGGACTTAGTTCCAGTTGTCAAATATTTGAGAAACTAAACACAGCATTTAAATGGATTGCCAAAAAACATATACGACTTAATTCATGATTATCGAAAAAAAAATTACGTATGATTGACTGTTGTTCAAAGATGAAAAAACATGAAAATTAATTCAAATGTTAGGTATGTCAACCTTAACAGACGTAAACCCAGGCCTGGCTTCCTTGAATTAACGAAATAAATTAAAAACAATCAACTGTCATATTCCTGACTTGGTACAGGCATTTTCCACACTGCAATATCATTAAAAAAAAGGACCGTCAGTGGGCATATAAGAGCCTACAATTAGGGATGTCACATACTGTATTGGCTATAAAAGGACTGACATGAAAAATATGAAACAATTCAATTGAGAAAATAAACCGGCCGAATTTATAACAACAACAACAAATGCGCAAAAACAAATATGACAGATATGAACTGTGCAACGAAAACCACTGAATTACCACAGGTTCCTGACTTGGGAAATTCACATGAAGAATGTGGTGTTGTTAAAATGTATGTTGTCGCTCAATCCACCCTATAAACCTGTGACAGTGATGTAACAGCACACCGTAAGTACAAACTATCAGTTGAAAAAAGAGACGACTTATCAGATCGATACAAAAAATAAAACCAAACAGGACGTTCCAAAATATATATATACACCCCTGAGATTATCCATAACAACAAAAATTAAAGCCAGATCTCAAAGTCATCAAAGTACTCTCAGTTAATGGCAGCTAGTTCCTATAGGATTAAACACATTTTTTCTAGAGGTTATTGATATGTAAACCGGGGCGATTAACTCACAAACTAAATATAAGTCCGAAGGACTTTTATGTCAAGTTTGTGAGTAAGAGACCCGGTTTACACATCAATAACCTCTAGAAAAAATGTGTTTAATCCTTATAATTCTTCAGCCAAACATACGCGATTATTAATTTTACATTATTTGTTTGATGGCTGCTATATTTACCATCAAAAGCATAATGGCATTTCGTAATTAAATTTTATTTGTATACATTTTCGAAGCTTTAGAACATTTATTTTATTTCTTTTTTTGTTGTTATATATGCATTAGAATAGAAACAACTGTTATGCAATTGTTTTGTAATCTCAATCTGCTGAATATCCCAGTAACCCTGCAAGAATGTGTATCGCGCATGAATAGATTACAAAAGTAGTTTCGGAAACATGGTTTATCGAAGTGTGAATATTTTGAATGATACGTTTGTTATTAAACTAGCTCTACTACGAAAAGCTAAAAAATTATAAACTTAAATGAATATTAAAGAAAGAAAGAAAACAGTGTGGCGGAAAATGAAATAATTAATGATCTATTGAGTAAATTAAAAGAGCCAAGGAAAATGAAAGTACAAATTACCTGTTTAATATATTTAAAGATTGGAGAAAAAAATGAAAGAATAAATGGTCTATTGAATAAATTTAAAGAGTGGAAGAAAATGAAAGTATAAATGAACTATTGAGTTAAAAGTAAAAAAGTGGAAGAAAACAAAAGAATAGATGAACTAGTGAGTAAACTAAAAGAGTGGAAAAAATGAAATTATAAATGATCTATTGAGTAAATTACAACAATAGTGGAAGAAAATTGAAAGTATAAATGAACTATTGAGTAAATTGTAATGGTAGCTACTTACTCTTTAATGGCATCAGACATGCTCATCCGTTTGATTTCTTTATGAAATCTGAGGGTTTCGACTTGTCGTTTTAAATCCTCCCTGTCCATTCCAAACATTGACATGTACCTTTTCTAAAATATGCTCGTGGATTAAAGAAGAAATTGTAATCGTGTACAATAGAAATTCATCAAAATTTATGATTCCATCGGCGTTCAATAAATGATCATTTTCAGTTAATTAAATTGACCGTACATCCTATTCTCATACTAAACAATAGACTAAGTCAAAATGTAATTCCAATAATATGTGACTTGAAAACGCTAGTAGCAAACAAAATTAAAAATAATCCGCAAGTTTTGTCAACATTCGGTACTAAGCACGTTAAATAAGATTGGTCAATTTGTTCTGTAAAATGCGTATCGGAATCTGAAAATAAAGCGTTTGCTTAATCAGGTATCAGTAGCAGAAATGAACGTTTCCAAGCATAACATGGAAATTGATCGATATCCTGGTTTTAGGAAACATACACAGAGATTTATAGTATTGACACAGTTTCAGTGTATAGAGATATGACCAAAACACATATTCCTTAAGTGATTTGTGAATGTATAAAAGATATCAATATATCGGGAAAACGCAGCTTCTAATCTGTCTTTGCATTTTGTAAATAAATTTGAGGTAACAGTAGTTTATCTCATAAATATATAAGAAGATTAAAATGCCGTGAAAAATAAGAAGACAGGGGGAACTATATCAGCTCCAAAAAAAGTTACAAAGTATGCGTCGACAAGGCAACCGTCGCCTGCTAAGCATGCATCAACCACCATGCTACATAAGCCACAATCGGTCAAAATGTCATAAATTAAACTAGACTATTAGTTATTAAAATTATTGGAAAAGGGATCTATATATATCAACGATATCAAACAACAGATAAGTAACTAAGAAAACCAAAAAACTATCTAGTTTTAATACTAATTGCAAGACAGTGCATAAAAAGATGTGTTAGGTACATAACAACGAGACAGCTATCCGATAATTGAGGTTAGTATTTGGTCACTATCTTTGAAAATAGTCAGGTGTCTATATAGTCAGCTCGTAATTATTTCAGATTTTGAATAGTCTTAAGGCTGTGAATAGAAATACATACAATCAACACACAAACTTCTCCAAATAACAACAAAACAAAACGAAAATTTAAATTACAAAAGAACTGACATGATTTATCATTTGACAGACAAAAATGGACATGTGACGGTGTAAAACTAGTTTTGTTAAATCTCAAGCTCTCTTTTTATATCGATCAGTAGACAATCATAGAAAACGTATAAAATAGATCCTGCAATATATCACTAATTAAAAACAAGTACCTGTTCATCGTAAAAACAATACCCAATTTATATGTATCAGCTTTAGACACAGGACTTCACGCTAGGCTCACAAGGCTTTCCGTCCTGTTTCGCAGCAAGAACACATACATTATAAATGTTCTGAAAAGGGCTCCATATATGGTTTTTATTCTACAAATTAAGGTTTTCTCGTTTAGTTTGTATAAATCCAAACAGTAGGAGACTTTTCTAAAATGTAGGACGACGCAAGCCGGACCACGAGAGGGACACGAAATGAAATACATGTGTATGTTAATACGTTAATAGTTACTGGTTAGACAAGATATAGAACAATATATGTTCATCATATACAATTAACTTAAGTTAAGGCAGCAGTAGTTGTAGATAATCAAATCTCGCATATCGATTTATTGCAAGGAGATACAGATCAAAATAACAAAACAATCGGAGGGGATGAAATGAACTATAAAATGAGCGCGACCGGATGCATTGAATACAAAAATATTACAATTTTTGATAAAGCATAATCTATAAAAACCCAAACAAACTGAATACCAGTATTTGGTACAATAGTTGGCTGATTCGGGATACAAGGCCTTCACTCCAAACTTACGACTTGACCATGTTGACAGATATCAAAACACACAGAAGTACACACCGAACCTATAGATAAATGATAGTGAATTTTAAAGAATATGCTCACAGTTACTGAGAGTCAAGCTTAAAATTCCAAACTTGCCCTATAAATATATTTTTACTATCAAGAAAAAAGTAAAGTCACAGAAATACGGATCTCAAAAGAAAATTCAAAACCGAAAGTCGCTAATAAAATGGAAAAATCAAAAGTTCATTGTAAAGACGACGCGCTATCCCGTGTGCGTTTGATGACCGTCAATTTAATTCACATAATTTGGATTGCTTCCCTTTGTACATGAGCTAATTTTTGCTTATAAATTTTGAAATTTGAATAAATCTATTAAGCAGTCATATTTTCTGATAAGTCTATCTGTATTTGTTTAAGATGTTGGTTTAAATGAAACTTTTAAATCAATAAGCGACAAAATATTTAAAGATTATATTGATGTAAGAAATCTAATTTAAGGAAATAACTTACTTTGAATAATAATGTCATATTTTACATGTAAAAAGTAATTGATAATACTTAATTTTTTTCTAACCTCAATCAATTATTTGAGAATATATAGATCAAAATATAATAAAACATGTCATAACTGTTATATGTTTAGGTGCATATCCTTCGTAAATTGTATTTGATTATTATTTTAATGTGTTGGGTGTATTTTTCTTTGTTTCAATTTTTGATTTTTGAAACTCATAATTCAAAGTGTGTTAATACCACACTTAAGGTAGTTGATGATGGAAGTGTCAGACAAGATAGTTCAGGGGTATGCCGCCATCTTTAATTGTACAATCACAGTACATATTCGTCTAATTCTGTGCCAAAATCTACATATTTGAAGACAGATTTGAAATTTATTGATTAAACTGTTCATTTTTATTAAGAAAACTTACTGATTCATTGCATTATGTTTTAACAAATACCATACATTTGTGCTTTTAAAAATCATTTTTTTTAATAAGCCATTTAAGGGGAGATAACTTTCTAGTACAAAATTTATAACGGACATATACTTTTTTAGGGAAATTTTCATTTTTTACTTGTAGCAAGAAAACTTTTTTTCATTCTTTTCTCTAAAAATATATTATAAAACCTATCTTCTCATATTTTATTTCAAAATTCTGTCTTATAGATTTCTTTTATGAGCAAACATGTGTTTTTTCATGATCAATTTCAGCAAATTTTGGCAATTTTGAACGACTCGTACCTTGAAAAATAGCCGGTGACCCATTCTTTTTATTATTTTTTGAAAAAAAAAGCATAGTAAAATTTCATTTTGGCAAAGTATAAGAAAATTCTGTCATTTTTTTCTATACCCCTGAACTACCTCAAGGATGTTCGCTTGTCATGTTTTGGAATTTTAGTCAGATTTTCGAAATCCTCTGGTTTTACCCATTCGAATACCTTCAAAAATTTTGCCCATTGACCCCCATTTATAAAATCTTATTTATTTTTTAAGGGTTTTTGAGAACTTTAACTTGTCAACGATTAACCAACGAAAAACCAAGATAGAACATTTTCCCGCCAAAATCCAAATGGCTAATATCTCGAAAACAAGTGCATTGACCTCTGTATTTTTTTTTTGCTTTTTTATTACTCAATTAATCCCCTATCAATATATACAAGTGTTATGAAAAGCTATTTATTTTAAACTGAGTAGTGAACTTCCTTAATACGCGGATTCACCTGCATGATAATTTCCTTCTGTATAATCTTTTAGATAAATTTGATAAGATCATCTTGATTCATGCACATAGTTTCTATTATTTTTTGTGTTTTCCTAAACATCATGAGACGTCATCAAGCACAACAAGACTTAACTTGACGACGTTGTTTCATATTTATTTTGTTTATCTTTCTTGTGTGTATTCATTTAATTCTATTGCTTGTACCAGTTCTATCGTTTTTATCGGAATTCATCGGATATTGTAGACCTTTTGATTGCTGAAATATTAATTTTATATACAGTGTGTAAAACGAAGACACAAATCACTATACTCTCATATGTATAAATTTGACAAACTGATTTTGTTGTTCTAAGCTTCGACTGAACGTAAAAGTTTATTTTACGCAATTAACAAGTGATTTGTTGATTGTTTATTTCAGTTATTGTATTCATATGAATATTGTGCAATTACTACTAATTAAAATGATGGAAATGTATAACCTTAGTAAGTTTGTTAAATATTTAAAAAGAAGTGTATATTTCAGAACTTGGTCGCTCTGCCCGTTTTTGTAGTAACGTTTAAGATTTCAATGAACGTAATGAGTGTCGGGGATTTCGTTTAAACACTTTTATGAAATTATTTTCTTAATTCTTTTCTAGATACAAGATTTGGTTGGCACGTTTATCTGTATACATTCTTACCAATAAAGGGATCTTTCATACAAAACTTGAATTTTTGAAATACTAAGACTTTTCTACCTCAGAAATAGATTACCTTAACTGTATTTGGCAAAGTTTTATGAATTTTGGTCCTAAATGCTCTTCAACTTCGTACATTGTTTGGCCGTTTTAAAAAAACACTTTTTCGATTCGAGCGTCATTGATGAGTCTTTTGTAGACGAAACGCGCGTCAGGCGTAAATACAAAATTTAATCCTGGTATATATGATGAGTTTAACATCATACCAATTTGTCGGTTATGATGTTTATAGAGCCCGTAAGGATGTATTGTTCTGACGTTTCTGTCTCGTTGAAATCTCGTTGTGGAATTATTTCCAAAATATGTGATACTAATGGAAAATATCGATGAATTTGAAAAAAGATATTATCAAACTTGACTTTGTGAAAAAAATATAATGTGTATAGATCTACAATAAGTAGTTTTTGAGTAAAAAATTTTCAAATTATTTTGCCAATCAAGTGAGTCTTTTTAGCCCCAAATTTTAGAAAACTAATGAGGAATACAAGAAATGATTTTACAAGAAACATCCCATATCACTTTTTTCCTTTCTTAGATATATGCATTTTTCAACCATTTATCACAAAGAAGTTGAAATAACAAGCATTTTATTCTTAAAACAGAGAAAAAATACAAATTTACAAAGTTGACAGCACGGTACATTTGACACGAAAAAGCATTAAACTATGATAAAACTGTCTTATATTACCACCCACATTTTTCTTCACCAAATATTTTATTACATTCATATAAACCCCAAAAACCAAAAAAAAAAACAGGTTTAGAAAAAAGTCCAATTCTCGAAATGTTTGGCTCCTCAGAGGTTTACATCCTTAAACATGTTAAAGTGAAAATTATGAATATTGAATATCTTACACAATATATATACGGTTTATTTCTATTTTTGCCTTATACAAAGACATTGTTTCATAGACTGTTTGTGATGTTATACACTAAATCCGTTGGATATTAACTAATTGGTACTTTTGTCTGGGAGAAGATCAATTATAAATTAGTTGAAATTTACCTTTAACTAGCATAGAGTAGTTTATAGTAGCGTATAGTAGCTGCCAGTACTCTTATGTCTGTGTTTATTGTTTTTCTGATCGTTGGGGTAAGCCATTAGGAAATTATTTCAACTGTGTCTTTTAAGACCCAGACTAGAGTTGAGTTAAGCCCTTACAATCATGTTTAATCCAGCCACCTTCTACACCTTCTTTATATATTGAGCCAGTAATTCAGCGATTGTCGTGGGTTCGTGTCTGTCATATTTGTTTTCATCAATTGTATTGTTATGAAGTAGGTTGTTAATCTTCTCTTTTAAATTGTTTCACATTTTAATGTTGTTGCCTTTAATATCTGACCATTCGGTATGCGTTGTTCTTTTTGTTCAAGGCCGTAATGGAACATATTATTTTTAACATCAACGTTTTTTAAAATCTGGTGGATAGTTGTTCCATCGGCAATCATAACACATATCTATTAATTCGGATTTCTGCACGGTCATTCCCGCAAAGGATTTGATCAATATGATATGTTAATATAGCATATTTTATAAAGCGGTAACAGTTCAATTTCCATTAAGTATTGTATGCAAAGATTCAAAATATAAAGTATTTAACATTGATGCGATGTTTACCTGCTATAGACGTTTTACCCTCGAATCGATCCTTTACCTTTTACGCATATAATTATAGTTGTATATTCAAATAAGTCATATATAATTATAACCTTTGTTTAACCAGAATAAGCACTGGGAAAATGTTCTGTTGGACTTATCGACACATTTATATTAAATACACTTTGATTACCCTGTTAGTCTGAATTCTAATTACATTTACCGTATTCTTTAAAAAAAATATAAACGCTTGTTGTCAAAGTTCTTTTTTTGTTATACCTTATACAACTAGTTTTCATTAAAATTGCTACCTTACCATTTTTAGTGTTTAAATGCAAGCGGAAAGAAACAATTGAGTTAACGAAAAGATGAGGATCTGGTTGATGCTTGTTTGAAGAAATAATAAAAGTAGCGTACTACCTTCTTTTTTTGTCAGTGAGCATATATCATCTTCAAGTAAGTTTATTAAAACATGTAGCACAACATAACGCTTAGTATATTGATAATGATATTTTACACTAAAATTAGAACCTCGGTTATTGATAAAGGCAACAGTAGTATACCGCTGTTCAAAACTCATAAATCCATGGACAAAAAACAAAATCGGGGTAACAAACTAAAACTGAGGGAAATGCATTAAATATAAGAGGAGAACAACGACACAACATTAAAATGTAACACACACTAAGAAACGGACCAAACATTAGACAAAATCCTATGAGAATAACAAATATAACATCAAAACCAAATACATGAATTTGGGATAAATAAGTACCGTGACACGTCTTATAGTAATGTCAATTCAAACTCAAAATAAGAGAAAACAAACGACACAACGGAAACACATGAATTTCATCACGGCTTCCAGCTCTATGTTCGGACTGTCTTAGTTAAGGTTATGTCTTCTTACATCCTGTGTATTTATAAAACAAATTCCTCTGCTGACTCCAATCTACATTGTATATGTCCCAAGGATTGGTAAGATGACTTAAACATAACTTTAGTCATTTGCAGATAGTTAACCACCATATACTCGATATAAGAAATAGTTCACTGGTTTTCTTTAAATATACTTTATATTGAATCATACATTACCGTGACATGTACACAAAAAGAAAGAAAAGGAAATGACAATACACGCACTTGTGTATTCAAAAGTGAAAAATCACTTTTTATTATTCTCATATTTAGGATTAAAGCAGTAATAAAAGTATGTTCATGCCGGTCATTAACTTTATTTATAAAATAAGAATAAATAAGTTCACACAACGAATACACATCACCTAGAAACCATGGTTCTAATTTAAATTTTTCAATTATTGATTGTTGTAACTCCTCAGACACTTCAGAGTGAAAAATTATGAACGGATGCAATACACGGACTTGTTGTCGTGATGGGAGCACAGCATCATGGTAATCCATGGAGATCTAGTTAGATCTAGTAATAAGATTTATCTAATTATCAGCCAAATCGTTTCCCCAACGAAATATGAGATATTTGATTTGGCACGACAGGCCGGGTTCACCCGACAATCGATAACCCTAAATCTAATTCAATATTGGAAAAAAATGTTTTTACATCACCAATAACCTTTCTTTAGTAAAAAATAAGAAGACACGTTATGCTTGACAATGAGAAAACTACACAAGTGACAAAATGACGTAGACATAAGCATATATACGTCATCATACGGCCTTCAACAATTAGTAAAACTTATACCGCATACTAGTAGTTTGATACAGAAGGTCTAGAAATTACAAATATAAAACAATTTAAACGGCAAAAGTAATACCTTTTTATGCGAGAATGAAAACGTAATTTTATATTTGAGAATGCATTCTATGCTTGGATAACTGCTTTTTTTTCAAGACGCAAACAGAAAATTTTAAAAATATGTATTTATCATATCAGTACCGAGTTAATGAATACTAAATTGATTGTACCATCGGGAAGTTACAGTTCAGCAGTACAAAATTGCACAAACCTTTGAAAATAAAATATTCTACAATAAATGGCTGGGTTTATTGACGGAAATGTATTGCCTTATGATGTTTGAGTGTTTTGAGTAGTATTGTTAAATGGTAAATATACTGGGCTAGTGGTAATCAGAATATCATTACAAACATTTCTCCACATTTATTCTGTAAGAACTGTATTTGTGTTCAAAAGGAGAGACGAAATATACCAAGGGACATTCAAATTCCTGACAGTCAAAAATAAACTGACAACGACAAACAAAAGAAACCCACAACACGACATAGGAAACTAAAGACTGAGCAACTCGAACTCCACTATAACTGGAGATGATCTCAGGTGCTCCAGATTGGTAAGCAGTTCCTGCTCGACATGTAACACATGTCGTGTTGCTCATGTTAGTAGTTATGAAAATTGGAACATATTCGTTTTCATCTATCGAACGGCTATTCCATAACGGTCAACCAACTAACTCGTGATTGCGTCTGTAACATATACGAGATAGTTACGTCAACTTCACCTCAAGGAACTCTTGATTTAATAGCCGCAAAGTGAGCATCAACCCACTATCAAGGAAAACATGATACCAATCGATAGTATGTGTGAGGTGAAGCACATGTTCTGTAGAGCATGGTCCAAATACGAACAAATTGAAGAATGTAGAGGCATCAATATTGAAAACCTATTGTTAAAATTATTGATGCCAAGACAAGTTTTAGATTTAAATTGTAAAACATGACTTCTCATATTGATAATTTACGAGCATGTATGATTATTGTTTCATAATCAAAGAATGGTATATTTGCAATTGACGCTATAATTATACCTTTTTATCCGAATCAATATACAATGATATTTGTTGAAGATCTCTCTTTAATCATGGACAAAATATATATACAAAATTTTACAGTTTAATTACCGTGGTGTTCAAATAATTATACCCTTCAAAATATAAAGGGTCTCAACGTACTCATTTATGCCTTAAACTTTTGGAACGAATTAGGCTTGCCACGTTTCTTTATTTTAGTGTTAAAAACATTCTAACAGAAACTGAAAGCTGAATTAACAAGTAAATGTGGACATATATTGTTTTGTTGTGGTCAGTGGTATTTTTCACTCACGCTGACGCTCACCCTGGTCATGATGAAGGTAAAAATTAAAAGTAAAGTTAGCAGTTGTAAAAATTAACATGAAGGATAATAAATATCTCGTGCTTTCTAATTTTAATAATTAAGAAGTGGTAACAGTAATGTGCCATGCTCGAGGTCTTCTTTTTTTCCTAAAATTAGAAGGAAGGTAAAAACTAGGAAAAAAATCCTAAACGTTTTTTTTTAGAATTAACGATTATTTTTTTTAAATGTAGCTTAGTTAGAAAGATGTGAAGCTAGTTATAAATCATTTCTTATCTGGTATCTATGCTCAGTTTGTAACATCTAAACAAGGAAAAAGAAAATATAAAACTATTTATATGTGTAAATTGCGTATTTTGGGTTTTATATATCAAGCGCCGACATTACATTGCATTTTTACGTCGCATTATCTATTGATTTTTGCTTGCACATTTTAACGAAGTCTTACCGAGTTGAAAAACATCATCATACTAACTAATACATTGAAAATCAATTGATGTTGGTCCAAATTTCAAGTTTACTGCATTTGTGTTTTATTAAAAATAAAAGTAAATGTTGTTGAAAAATTTCCAAGGATAATGCATCACGTCGTGACAGGTACTGTGATATGACCGATAAAGCATTCAAAGACCACAATATAGAATTTCTCAACCTCGCTGTTTGACATCATTATACTTTTGTACTTTGATCAAAACAAAAGTGTCCTTTTTGTGCTAAATATGCAATTGTAATTTTCAAAACTCTGCGCTAAAAGGGTATTTAGTTTGGCTCAATTGTTTTTATTTCGCTATAATGTCAAATCTCTCTGTGTTTAAAAAGTTTAGTTAGCAAGGTCAAATATCCCACAACAATGGTATAAGGGGAAAGAGTTGGAGCATGGCTGCTTTTTCTTCAATGTTTATGTTGTATTCTTTTTATTAGCTCACCTGAGCTTTTCCCATCACTTTGCATCCGGCGTCCGTCGTCGTCCGTCGTCGTCCGTCGTCGTTAACTTTTACAAAAATCTTCTCCTCTGAAACTGCTGGGCCAAATTAAACCAAACTTGGCCACAATCATCATTGGGGTATCTAGTTTAAAAAATGTGTGGCGTGACCCTCCTACCAACCAAGATGGCCGCCATGGCTAAAAATAGAACATAGGGGTTAAATGCAGTTTTTGGCTTATAACTCAAAAACCAAAGCATTTAGAGCAAATCTGACATGGGGTAGAATTGTTTATCAGGTCAAGATCTATCTGCCCTGAAATTTTCAGATGAATCAGACAACCCCTTGTTGGGTTGCTCCCCCTGAATATGTAATTTTAAGGAAATTTTGCTCAGCAATAATGTTCAGCAAAGTAAGATTTACAAATAAGTCAACATGACCAAAATGGTCAGTTGACCAATTTAGGAGTTATTGCCCTTTATAGTCAATTTTTAACCATTTTTCGTAAATCTTAGTAATCTTTTAGAAAAATCTTCTCCTCTGAAACTACTGGGCCAAATTAATCCAGACTTGGCCACAATCATCATTGGGGTATCTAGTTTTAGAAATGTGTCCGGTGACCCGGTCAACCATTCAAGATGGCTAAAAATAGAACATGGGGGTAAAATAAAAAAATTAGACACAAAGGTGAGGACCTTTGCATCTGGTTTTGTCATTCAATTATTGTTTCCATTTTTAGCAGAGGGGGTATTTTCCATATATTTTCCTATAACCAATGTAAATACAAACATTACTAAATGGAGAGAGATATTAAAAGACAGCAGGTCTTTCTAGTTTTCGAAGTTAAGTTAAAAGAGTTATTGCATTACCAACTGATGAATATTTCCTTCCTTGTTGATTGTGATTGTGCCCGTGTGAACATGTAGATGTTCTAGTTAATTTTATACACTAAACAAGAGAGACAAAAGATATCAAAGAGAAATTCAAACTCACAAGTTGAAAATAAACAGACAGTGCTTTTACATTAAAAGAAAGAAGAAGACAAAAATACAAAAAACAGTATAGAAAGCTAAAACAATTATCTGTAATATTTTAAGAGACTTAGATATAAATATTTATTTATTATCTTCAATTTAGATCCGCCCGTTTTGTCAACGACAACATTGTTCGGTCATGAATTTGGTATTTGTCGATATTTGAATTCTTGGTTTAGTTATGCTTCTTATTTGTTAGTCTTTAAATGTCAATACAGAAAAAATGTTAGGAACAAATATATGTTGTCAACCGAGTGTTACAATCAGAGGTACTTAATTATAGGATTCAATCGGTTAGTATTTTATTTGACCTTAACATCATATAGTTATTCGGTGGAATTGATATAAAACTCTTATCAACACATTAAGAAGTTATCTTTGTTATATGTGCTTAGTGGACAAACGAAGACAGAAATGTTTCTTCATTTGTGATATTCTTCTAATTTACATTTATGCCAACTGGTTCTCCAATGTATTCATATAGGTTTGTTTAAAAATCTTCTAATCAAGTTATCGATGATAATTTTAAATAAAGACAACAGTGGTTTACCGTTGTAAAATAGTCTTGTATTACCACCAAATCATGGCATGCCACATTCGGTTTCATACGAAAAAGGAATCGGCAAAAATATTTCCTTGAATATAACAGTAAAAAAAATCTGAATCTTGGGTGACTCAAAGCACCATTATATCTTTATTTGGTAACTTAAGGTGACATGGTTATGAAATTTTGTACACAGAGGAAAAGAGGTGGACATTTGATTGGTTTACTTTCTATGATGTTTTTTTTTCTTAAATGCAATGAAATGTTATGTAAAATTTTGTCTTTAGTACTGGACAGGATAAACCTTTACTCATGCCAAGTATTTATCTATTTGAATAAAAGATAAATTCTGCACAACTTTTTGAAAAGTGCAAATTTAAGAAAGACTAATAGGGAAAAATCAACGGTGGTATAACACCATAAATCAATTACTCAATAAAAAAATCCGTTTTACAAACAAAAGGCGAGGGAAAATAGTTATCAAAGGTACCAAGCTTAAAATGTAATACGCCAGACGCGCGTTTCGTCTTCACATGACTCACCAGTGACGTTCACATAAAAATAGTAAGAATGCCAAAACAAATGCAAAGTTGAAGCGCATTGAAGACCAAAAATTCCAAAAATGTTTTGCCAAATATGACCAGAGATAAGAAAATCCTTTGTATTTCGATTAATTCATACTTATGCAAACAGTAAATTTATAAAAAAAGAACATACAATTGATATGCAAGTCAACATGGAAACACATCAATTGTAAAAGGAAACCAACGGAAAAATATAAACACTGAACTGCAACAAAAACAAACGCCAACATTCATGGAAACGGACAATTTGATGACAACTGTCATATTCAATATTCTTGTCCATTCGTTTATAATGTATTTTGTTATTTGATTTTGCCATGTGATTATGGACTTTCCGATTAGATTTTCCTCTAAGTTCAGTATTTTTGTGATTTTACTTTTTCCTTGCTCTGTACTGGGCATTTTAAGAAAAAAATAGGGGTAGGGTTGAAATAGTTTTTATTGATATAGCCATAAAAATATGTAGCTTTGACGTAAAGCCATAATGTAACAGCATGACAGGCAAACACGGCTTATTAATTCGTACGTCTTTAATGAAAATAAATGCCTTTAGGTGATTCATACGCTTCAAAGAATGTTAAATTAAAAACAAAAACAAACAATTACTAATAGAGAGAGAAAACAAAAATAAGAACTAGAGAGAAAACAAAAACTAAAAAGAGATAAATATTGACCTTCAACGACTATTACTATATGCGTTCAAACGTTTATTGTGTTTGCTTCCAAACATTTTTTTTATTCATAGATGACCTGTTTTCCGACATGTTTACAATATAAAATGTGTCAAATGGTTCTATAATAAGAACATCATGTACATATTTATATCAAAAATAACAAATCAGTTTTTTAATTGCCTTTAGTAAAAAACAGCATTTTGTGTTTTTGGAATACATTTTTATTTTGATAGTGACCTTTGAGTTTTTGAAAGCTCTGGTTTATAATTATACTGAGAAGGGTTTTTCACGGGAGTCTCTAAAGTCAGCTGGGTCTTCCTGCATCTTAAATTTTGAAGTAGCAGATAACAATTGGTGTATATCTCTAAAGAAATATTACGTTTTTATCCTAAATTCTATGGTGAAGTTTTCTTTTTATCACACAAAATTCAATTTTCCATGCATAATCTATACAAAATCTTACACAATTTTGCACAACCTATAGCGACTAAAAAGTACGGTGACCCACACTTTTTATTATATTTTAGAACTAGAGGCTCTAAAGAGCCTGTGTCGCTCACCTTGGTCTATGTGAATATTAAAGGAAGCAGATGGATTCATGACAAAATTGTGTTTTGGTGATGGTGATGTGTTTGTACATCTTACTTTACTGAACATTCTTGCTGCTTAAAATTATCTCTATCTATAATGAACTTGGCCCATTAGTTTCAGTGGAAAATGTTAGTAAAAATTTACAAATTTTATGAAAATTGTTAAAAATTGACTATAAAGAACAATAACTCCTAAGGGGGTCAATTGACCATTTCGGTCATGTTGACTTATTTGTAAATCTTACTTTGCTGAACATTATTGTTGTTTACAGTTTATCTCTATCAATAATAATATTCAAGATAATGACCAAAAACAGCAAAATTTCCTTAAAACTAACAATTGAGGGTCAGCAACCCAACAATGGGTTGTCCGATTCATCTAAAAATTTCAGAGCAGATACATGTTGACCTGATAAACAATTTTACCCCATGACAGATTTGCTCTAAATGCTTTGGTTTCAGAGTTATAAGCCAAAATCTACATTTCACCCCTATGTTCTATTTTTAGCCATGGCGACCATCTTGGTTGGTTGGCTGGGTCACGCCACACATTTTTTAAACTAGATACCCCAAAGATGATTGTGGCCAAGTTTGGATTAATTTGGCCATGTAGTTTCAGAGGAGAAGATTTTTGTAATAGATAACTAAGATTTACGAAAAATGGTTAAAAGTTGACTATAAAGGGCAATAACTCCTAAAGGGGTCAACTGACCATTTCGGTCTTGTTGACTTATTTGTAATTCTTACTTTGCTGAACATTATTGCTGTGTACAGTTTATCTTTATCTATAATAATATTCAAGATAATAACCAAAAACAGCAAAATTTCCTTAAAATTACATATTCAGGGGCAGCAACCCAACAACGGGTTGTCTGATTCCTCTGAAAATTTCAGGGCAGATAGATCTTGACCTGATAAACAATTTTACCCTGTCAGATTTGCTCTAAATGCTTTGGTTTCTGAGTTATAAGCCAAAAACTGCATTTTACCCCTATGTTCTATTTTTAGCCATGGCGGCCATCTTGGTTGGTTGGCGGGGTCACGCCACACATTTTTTAAACTAGATTCCCCAATGATGATTGTGGCCAAGTTTGGTTTAATTTGGCCCAGCAGTTTCAGAGGAGAAGATTTTTGTAAAAGTTAACGACGACGGACGACGACGGACGACGACGACGACGACGGACGCCGGACGCAAAGTGATGGGAAAAGCTCACTTGGCCCTTCGGGCCAGGTGAGCTAAAAAGCATGATAAATAACTACATTTTGACAAATTATGAACAGTTCTATTGATTCTAATTAAGTCACCCCATCTACATTAAACAACGGTTCAGTTTGTGTCCCTTCCTGCAAAATTTTAAGCAATCGATGTTAGCTGTTCTGTAAAATCTCTTCTATATTTTTACTTTGATGATTCGAAATTTCGTTTTCAGTTAAGCTTCTAACTATTGATCTTGAACAGTTTACTACATTTTTTAATATAAATAAACAATTGTCATACGCACTATATCGTTATTATAATTTCAAAATACATCCTCTAGCTAAGTTGATAAATTTGAAGCAGACCTTATTTTGTTATTGAGCAAGTTAAGATATAAAAACGAAGAATATTTCAGAAATGCGTTTTCCGAATTTGAGCGATCTATCAACTAAATGAAATAATTTTTAAGAGACATACAAAAGAGAAGTCAATTTGCATTGTGAAATGTGTCTCGTCAATTACTGCAAAACTGTAAAAATGTTATATTTCGTTAAATATATGTTTTCAAACAACTTAAGGTGGCTCGGGCCTATTCGAAGTTTCTATCAGAAGTGCCATATTTTTGGTTATTTTATTTTTTAAACAAAATGAATCAAATTGGTCGAAAAAAAAAATAGGGGGTCACGGACCATTTAATCTCAAAATTTTACTTTGAAACAGGTATGTAAAAGGGACCATTTTTCAATGAAATGATAGGAAAAATAGAGGTGTTGACGTATTTTTATCGAAATATCAAAAAAGCGTTCTATGACAATTGGTCCAAAAATGTAATATAAAAAGCTGGAATATAGTTTCAAAGAATGAGCCAATAAAAATCATAGGTCACCGATAAGGAAAAAAAATATTTTGCCTTAAAACCCAAATTTTGGCGGGAAAATGGTGAAAATGGGTGAAATGTCATTTTGACCCTTTAACAAATACGGATAATAACGAAAATATTCTATTAGTCACATAACAACAATGATTTAACATTTCTAATCAATTAAATTATTTAGAAAAATTATGTCGAATTTACGACAAATACTTTTGTAATTCATGCGTGAAATTATGCGCAGTCGAATAGTCCCGAGCCACCTTAAGAACGTATGTTATTTCGCGATAAATTAGAACAACAGCTTAAATACTAACGAAATGACCATTTGAAAATACGGATAATTGGTATATTTGCCAATGCTACACCAGAAACCACATGACAGGATTATATATGACAATAATTGTAAGTCAGCGTGACCTTCAACAATGTGCAAATCCCAACCTTATCGATAACTATATAAGGTAACAAAGAGACAAATATTGAAGCATTCATATGAGAAAACAAACAATAAATGAAAAACAATAATATAATAATCTTGACATAAAAGGTCTCGCTTGACCTTATCTAGTTTATTATCCCATATAAAAGCATACATTTTATTTGTTAAATTACATAACATATTCTCATCTGGACAGATGATTTAATTTAGATATGACCAAAGTTTTCAAAATGGTAATCTTTCCAAAGTGGGTGAGATACTGTTTTGACCATTTTCAAAGTGTTGTCTATATTATCTTAATCTGGCCTATAATTTAAATTAATCATTCTATCTAGGTCGACTGAAAAAGTAATCCAAAGGAGCTTAAATGTACTGGAGCCCCATTTCAATCCCCACTTTACCCAAATTTGAACCTGTCTATGTTTTTTGCTACCTATCCAAATAACTCTTGGTTTTTTTTTTATATTAATCTTAAGTCCCGAGATTTCAGCATACAATTGGAGAACACGAAGAGATGCATCGAGCGATTCTGACGAGCCATCTAATATCAATGATGTATCATCTGCATACTGAGAAAGTACAAATTTTGTACCATCTATAGTAATACCCTTTATCTTCTTATTATTTCTTACAAAAATGCCTAATATTTATGCGCATAGCAAGAAAATATAAGGGGATAAAGGATCACCCTGTCTTCAGCATCTCTCTATAGTGAAGAATTCTGACAGACAACAGTTTTGTGTCACCGCAGCTGTTATATTGTTATAAAAGGTTTTAACCCAGGATATAACGGATTCACCAAAATCAAAATATCTTAATGTATCATAGAGAAATGACCAAGATATGGAATCGAATGCCTTCTCAAAATCAATCAGCAAGAAAATTCCTGGAATATTATTTTCTTCAGTAAAATGTAGAATATCATATATTAATCGACAATTTTCGCCTATATATCTACTTGGAACAAAACCAGTTTGATCAGAACTTATTAATTTCGACAAAACAGATTTTATTCTCTCTGCTATACAGCTTGATGCCAATTTATATTAAGAATTTAGCAGAGTAATAGGTCTCCAATTTTTAAGAAATTGTTTTGGTTTACCATCTTTTGGAATACATGTAATCACTCCCTGCCCCTGGGCGACGGACATTTGGCCCTTCCCATATCCAAAATTTATAGATCTAAGTACACATATACCAATATCAATAAAAAAAATTTAAAAAAATTCTGTAGTGTAACCATCAGATACCGGACTCTTATTATTTTTCATTCTCTTTAATGCTGCAGTTAATTCAGAAAAACTAATATTTCCCTCCAATAACTGCTTTTCATCCTCGCTAAGCTTCGGTATATCATCATAGCAATTGTCCCGTGTTAAATCAACTCTTTTCAAACAATCTGGTTTTTTTTTATAAAGAGTTTCTCATAAAACACCCTTGTCTGATTTAAGATTTCGTTTTTTTCTTCCACTATAACACCATTTTCTAAATTTAGTTTTTGAATAGTCTTATTAATATAATTTCTAGTCTCTATCGATTGATGATTTTCGAACAGCGTTATACTACTGTTGCCTTTGTTTAAAAAAATGACAATAAGTTTATACCTATTTTCAATACAAGTATTATGTTGCTTCATCTATTAGGCCACACCAATTTGATAAATAGTTCTTCGGACATTTGCTGTAAAACAAATGGGGCGAGCGAGCGAAATTTTTTTGTTTTTAAAAAATTCTCGAAAAAGAGTTTTTGACAGGCGAGTGGTCTGCAAGAGGAGCGAGCGATATCCTTTTTTTTTTAAAGTGATACATGCTATGTTTATTAAACACAATAAGAAGGAAAAGCACTGATATTTTGATGAATAAGGCCTGTTATCCCATTTGAATACATTATTCTGACTCTAAGCAAACAACTGTAGACTCTTTCACCTTGCAGCATGCAAATATTTGGAAAAAACCCTCTTAAATGTGACTTAGAAATGGCAATACCAATGACCTTTACAAATGTAAAGAGCATGCAAAATACATGACAATTATTAAATTGATACTTTCAGTTTGTAACTTTTTGGTGAGAAGCCTTTTTTTGACAATGTTTGAGGTTTAATTGAATTCCACCAAGGGCTGTTAAAAAAAATGTAGGGGGGAGGAAGGCACTTTTTATTTGACCCCACCATGCATACATTTTGAATCGGATATTTCATTTAAATGTTCAAGCAATCTTTCTTAAATAACCACCACCCATCAAATTTTAATACAGGTGCCTTCCTCCCCATACAATTTATTCTGGAAAGGTCCTAAACAAAACATGGGATTTTCTCATGGTTTAAGAATGTTTGGTTGCCTATAATTGCTTACATTTACTTCTTTTGAATTTTGGTGGATAGTTGTCCTATTGGCAATTAACCACATCTCCTTCTTGCTATATTAAGATCTCTGCTTGGAACAGAAGGATATGTGTTCTCATCAAAACTAACTTCTACTGTGAATTGTAAGATGCACTCTCGGAATGAATAAATTTTTAATATCGTATAGATTTTATTTTGATAGTAGGAGTTTGACATATTTCACAGTAAATTGCAGTCTTTGATGGATGTTGTCTATATACCACAAAGCATTTTTAAGTTTATTTTGCACAATTGTTCCTGATTCTTAAGTTTCTGAAGACCACTCTATAGTACTAGCCAAGTCAATAAGGTCACACAACAGTTTCTCTAGGCCTATCAGTTTCTCCTTGCCCTGTTCACATGATTTACATGTAAGTTTAGTTTTTATCGGAAGTTCTGTTGTTTTTTCATTAACACTGAAAACGCATTGTGTTTAATAGGGACCTGTTGGTAATTTGTTTAAATTATTGTTTGGATCGGAGAGTGTTCTTCTATCTATTTCAAAATTCACAATTTTACAGTTTAACTCTCCCAACACAGAAATATCCATGTCAGTGCCAACATTGATAGGTGTAGTCCTAAATTACTCTGACGTCCAACGGCTGTTTTGCCAGACAATCCCAGCCCCAGCTTGTCTGGCAAAACAGCTGTTGGACGTCTGAGTAATCTAGGACTATATAGGTGTGTATGTGTTTGATATCATCACGCGAAGTATTGACAGACTTAACCCTTTTGTCTTCATAAAATATATATTCGAATGTAAATGATATCGAACAACGGATGGCAGCCGTTTATTCAATGATTGCCTGTCCTCGGCATTGAGCCGAAACCACAACTGATGGCTTGACATTATGATTTTTATATTTCCTTTCACTTTTTATTGATTGATCACACGTGTGTTTGAACCCAGATTAGATTATATGCAAAAACAAAGCGACAGTGAGAAAAAAAATTTTAAGACAAGACTAATTTTGGAGCGGCATGCGTACCAAAACAAAAATACGGAAGCGGTAGTTTATTTGTTGTTGTTGAAAACTTGATTTCTCAAAAACAGGAGCGGGAAAGTCCAAAGAACTATTAATCAAATTGGTGTGGCCTTATCTACTGTTTATTTTACCTTTAATATTTTACTCACAAGTAAAACATTATTTCGAGATTATATAGTACTAATATAACTAGCCTTCTTTGCTGCTTTCAGCTATTCCACCACAACTGCCACATAATTGTTATCAATTTTTAAAGGTCCCCCTGTCATCTCTACCAATGGCCAAACACATGTTGTCGTTCACCAATCAGAGAGCGTAACATTACATTGTATTATCGACTCTGATCCTGATGCCTTGTTTGTGTACTGGACGAAACAAGTGAATGGTAAAGAGTTCGTCATTGATGCTGATGGAGGGAATTTGGAGAATCCAAGCCTTAATTTTCTTGAAGCAAAATGGACTGACACAGGAACATATAGTTGCCATGCTGGTAATTCATTTGGTAATTCAAGCGGAAGTGCCATCCATCTCTTTGTTATCTCAGGTACATAATCCTTCAGAATTTATAAAATTGAAAATTCATATAACTTGAAGAGCGCGAGACAGTCATTCAGTCTTTCTGCTGCTTTGACTTATTGTTTGGTTGCTATCAGGTTTTTTTCGGCAGGTTAAATATGCAACAAGTGACCCAATAACACATTCATTCACGAATGCGCGTAGCGCATGAGTTAATTATCACTCTTGTTCGGTCACGAGTTGAATAATTTTCGATATTTCAATTCTTTGATTAGTTATTCTTTTTATTACAATGGCAAATGGATTTTTGTTTATAAAATAAAAGTAGAAAATGTAAAGAACTATATCTTCTTCTACGCATTTACAACTTGTTTTGATCCGAAATTATCGGCAACGTCTTGACAACGCCTATTGTTCTATGGTGTCAGAGGATTGAAAAAAAAAAACACGTTTATTTCACATTCGGTTCTTACTTCTCTGGGAAATCGATGTAATTCTTGGCAACCAATGTAATAATATATGTCGATTTTTTTTAAATACGATTCAACATATGTCATAAGAAAATCACATTGAATAGAACTGATAGCTTAATTTGCATCTTGTAATTAAGAATTTCACGATTGATTTTATTCTCATTTCAAACATACTTCCATGAAAGTTTTTTTTTAAACCAAAAGCAAAATTTAAGATGCCTCTGTTTTATGAATTCCATAGATGTAAAATATCGAAAAAGAAAAAAAAAAGCAATGATAGAAATTATAGAAATTAACTTTAAAGAACACGTATTTACAACTAAAGAATTATCATACCTAGTTTTATGGCAGTCGGCGTATTCCCCTTCATTGCAAATTTGTCGTGATTTTCTCAAATTTGTCATCACAGATCAGAAAATTATTTCGAAAGTGCTGATACATGACAAAAAAACTTTAAACAGAATATATATGACGTTCTACATGTTCTATGTTACTGTTTATCAAATGGAACAATAACTATGGCATGATAGTTTGTTGAACGAAATGTATTGGTTTTGATAAATTTCTCTCAAATATAAATAAGATCATAGATAACTGTATTGCAGATAACTTATATTATATCATTTTTTGTAGTAATTTTCATCTTATCCATATTTTGTTTTTTGTTGTCTTAAATATAAAGTTAAGCTATATATTTGTTACAGACACTCCAATGTGTCCATGTACGGTTGACTACTTTCAAAAGGTATTAACCTGGAATTCTCAGAATGTTTCAAACTATACCAAAGATGAATGGCGTACTGTTCTACAACCTATTCTTCAAGCCATCGAGAAGGAGTTGAGAATAGACGTGACCACTGTTTCATCGTTTCAGAGGAAGAAAAAGAGCGCAACAAATAAATCTCGGTCAGAGACGGTTATGGGAGTTGTCGGGGCCATTTTTCTGGCTTTCGTTTTTGGCTCAGTTGTGATCATAGATGCCCTGTCAATTAAGCAGCACCTTCGAATAATTCGTAAGATGTGGCGACGTAGAGGAATGAGCAATAAAAAGAACACAAAACACTTTTCATAAATAGCGTAATTTATATTGGTATGACGGAAATGTTATTATGAATCAAAGCACCAAAGGCTAGAACTATCCATTATACTATTACAGATATTTTAGGGATGAAGTCTGAAACAAAGAAACATATACTGATATCGGAGGTCTCGATAAGGATAAGCTATTACATGATAAACTATTTAAAAGTGACCAAAAGTGAAGATGTCAATTTCAGAATTTTTGTTTGAATCAGAGTGATTTTTACAAACAGGGATTTATTTCTATTGGTATGTGCCTTGTACATTTATTTTTATGAAGCAAAATTGAACTAGTCATTTAATCCGTCTTTAAGATTAGAATGGGGAATACTATGATAAGCGTTATGGAAGTAATAATGCTCTTAAACTTTGTACTTGTTTGGCTTTTTAACTATTTTGATCTGAGTGTCACTGATGAGTCTTATGTAGACGAAACGGGCGTATGGCGTATGAAAATATAATCCTGGTATCTTTGATAACTTTTGTAATATCACTGCAAGATGAAAAAGACTTAGATTATATGTACCCTTTCGGGTATTTCGAATTGTTAAGTACTTGTATATGATTCACACAACCCTAAAGTAGGCTCATACGATGTGTTGATGTTTCAAATCACTAACTACATATTTTCGCGGTCATAGATATTTAGATACTAGTATGGCTGTCTGATCTGTAATTTTATCGACTGTGTCCAATTCTCAACTTTTTACTAAGGCAGCAACCATTTGATTTTCTGGGGGGGGCTATGGTTTTTTTTGGAAAAAAAAGTTTGTTTCCAGTTTTTGGAGAAAAAAATAATTTGTTTTTGATTCTGAGAAAAAAAAATTGTTTGTTTCACCCTCAGCTGCCACTATATGTAATGCTAAAATTGAAAGAAAAAAATTGTTTTCGACTTGTCGCGAAAAAAATAGATTGTTTTTCGCCGCAGGCGAAAAAAAAAATTTGTCCAGAAAAAAAAACCATAGCCCCCCCAGAAAATCAAATGGTTGCTGCCTAATTGTGAAGTTAAATAACGCTGTAATACGAATATTTGTAAGTCCATTTATATCATGAGACTGACGCCTTATGAGGGTATAAGTAGACTAAGCCCGAGACTTCTAGTCATGGTTATATCAAACAGTTACTAAGACTTGAATAGAAAACTATGACTTAACATATATATACATCTTTTCCGCAAGTTTATTATTTTCTGATTCGAATTGAATAATAATTGAGATCCATTTTGTTACGTCTGGAGATCCGTTTATTCGGCAGTCGCTAATGGCAGTCAGAAGGGTTTTAGAACATCCGTTGTTCGACCTGCTAGTCAAATGCGTTTTGATAAAATATACTTTTTCACTTTTTGGTCTTTTGGAAAATGTAGTAGTTAGACCCCTCTACCATGAAATGTGTTTTACATCGTTTTTTTTTATTTTGACTCTTTGTTTTTTTAATGATTTTTGTCTGCAAAGGAAGGGTTGTAGTATCATTTTGATACCACTTATACTATTTATAATTCATGATGTATACCTTGCAAAGCACCTGTTATATCTCAAAATACATGAAATAGTTATAGATTTAGGCACAAGAACTATAAAGCATATTAAGTCGTTTATGTTTCCATCTTTTTAACTTATTCATTGACAAATAAATTGAAATAAACCATTGTCGTGACGTCAGACTATTTCTTTTCTGTGGTTTCTTTTTCTGGAATGAACGCTTCCTAAATTTGTTACATCTGTACAACGGACACAAAACGCTTATACCATAATGTATACATACTGTCAACCGTATGGTATAAGTTGTTCAGAAGAATGAGTTGTAGAGTCAATTTAGATGTTAAGATTTTTTATTTAGGTTAGAATCACTATTTATTCCTGTTGTCCCTTTCCCTCAGTTTTTTTTTCCTTTTTCTTATTGTCTATTTTATTGTGGATATTGTTTGTAATATAGTAGGTTTTCTTATTTTTCCATTACTATTTAAGGCATGCAAACGTGTATGGTTGGTTTATATTATATGTTAGAAATCATAATTTTATGACAGCTGCATTTATATAATAACTTATTGCCGCATTTAGTATTAGTCACTAAAATGTATTTAGGCCTATTAATACCTAAATTCATAGTGTCAGTGCTTTAATTGTGCAGTTTGGTTTTGAACAAACCCAAACAAATGAATATTAACTACGAGTTGAAAGACCATGTAAATGTTTTATATGCCCCATTTATGAGCATTATGCTTTCTGGTCTGTCTGTTCGTCCATCCGTTCGTCCGTCTGTCCCGCTTCAGGTTAAAGTTTTTGGTCGAGGTAGTTTTTGATGAAGTTGAAGTCCAATCAACTTGACACTTAGTTAACATGTTCCCTATGATATGATCTTTCTAATTTTAATGCCAAATTAGAGATTTTATCCCATTGTCACGGTCCACTAAACATAGAAAATGATAGTTCGGATTGGGCATCCGTGTACTTTGGACACATTGTTGTTTGTTATTGTTTTACAATGTATGTTAAATTGTAACACGTCAATATGTATTATTCCCCTTCACATATACATTCGTTAGGGTTTTACAAACTTTCTGATCACGACCTTGCTGATGTCTTAGTATTTTTAAATGTCATCTATTTTAGTTGTATTCAATACTTGTGGTTATTCTTTTTTCATTCGTCTGCAATGCAGTTTAGTAAAATCTTTTTACGCGTAAACTTGTTAATTTGATATTAATTTGTATAGATGAGAGGCTAGAGTGTCATTTATTTCAAAAATAACTTACAAATGAAAATACAAATACAGTGATTTAGTAGTCATATATGCGTTAATTGAAAGAGATACGTGTTATATAATGCGCAAAACATTATTCTAGCTTATTACAATACAAATCCATCAGATATCAAGATGATTGGAATATTGGCAAATTGCAATGTAAAATTGTATCGTAATATTTGCAGATATATCAAAAACATAATCATATAAATAAATTTGGTGTATTAACTGTCTTCTGATTGGTTAAAATTATTAGTTTTATTTTCAATGTTGTCAATTTTCATGGCGACGCGCCCACTCCGCTGACGTTGTGTATTCATACGCCAACATGTGTTTACGTTGTTATTGTTAATATATATATATATAATTTAATTTTGGATGTAACGCGTCTTCTGGTTGGCTGACGTTATTTTGTTATCAGACTATAGACATAATTTAGTCATGTGACCGTGACGTCATCAACGTTTTTTCAAGGTTTTCTACGGTTTGAAATGGAATTTAGAATTAAATTATAGGAAATGACTGTAATATTTTTTCTGTCTATTCGAAATAACATAAAAAATGTGGTGCACACTGTTAAATAACCCGCTACGCGCGTTATTTAGTGTGCACCAAATTTTTTATGTTATTTCTTTATAGACAGAAAAAATATTACAGTCATTCCTTAAATATATAATATAACAAGTTCTTTGAGCTTTATTTTTGATAGAAATTTATTTATAACGAATAGCAATAATTTATTTTGAATTTATTGAACCATAAAATTAATTTTTGACTTTTCACATTTTACATAATCCGCTTCGCGGATTATTCAATGTAAAGAGTCAAAAATTAATTTTATGGTTCAATAAATTAAAAATAAATAATAGCCATTCATTAAGTATTTTTAATTATCCACTTATTAATATTATGAAACTACTCACAAATTCATGACAATGTCACTGTGTCAAATCCAAACAATAGATATATTTCAAAATTGTCACTGTATTGTATACAAATGAAAGTGCCACGAGAATCATGCGATTAATAAATGTGTGTTTGCTCTTGTTGTCGTACATTTAATGTTTTTCATAATTATATTTTAACTACAATCATTACTGTTTTTCAAACCTATTAAAATAACAATACATAACTGTTAAATATATAAGCATTTGCAGAAAAAATATAACGTACCTTGAAGGAGAATCTTGTCTATAATTTCCTTAGCTTGTGTTTCTTTTTTTAACAAATAATATTGAAGAGTTTTCTGAATAAATGTCGTTAGCTAACCCTGAAGGTTGCACTTTGTAAATACAGCTGTTTCACAAGCCACGCTTCTTTTGGGGAGATATATAATATTTAGAGATATGTTATTTTGCATGTTAACGTACTGGTTCCCAGATATGATCTTTGTATTTCATCTCAAAGAGACACAACTTGGAAGTGTTACCAGTATAGAAAGCAGGGTAGCGCCTAAAATTTAATTCATAGGAAGTCCAATAGTGGAGGTAGGGGAAGCATAGTATTTTAGTATAAGTGTAACCTCTTAGAAGTTCATGGCATATAAATGTTGAAAATATACCGCACACCCCTATATTTTGACCTTTGAATAATATATTAGTGCATACCAACTTTCCGTTCTGGGATATAATTTTTCACGAAACTTCATAGTAAAAGTGTTACAGATTTAGCCGCAAAGGGAGTTCATATGGGAAATTGAATTGTCTATATTAACAGAATTGCAACCTATGGATGTTTTGTTTATGTATGTAACTATGCATATTGACCTCTTGTACACTATTGTGTCTCAGGATAATAAAACTTTGAAACTTAAATCTTGTATTTCTCTGACTGATTAATTGTGAACTTTGATTTATTATTGCATCGTTGAACATGATAGCATAGTTATTTGAACATATAATAACTTCTAATTACGAAAAGGCTATTAATTTTGAGAAAACATGGGAGCAAAAGTATCAGCTAGAGACACAGTGGAGAAGCGTTAATTTATAAAAAAAAAACCAACAACTCTTCCTCCGGGCTATTGATTTGTTTTACAAGCGTCAACGCGTAGCCATTGCAATTGTATCAGTAAATTACATACAAACAACACAACCCATACACATACACAAACATTATGGCAACACAATCTGTTTAATATTTGAAAATACATCATACCTGAATGGAGGCTGCTTCAAATACTAGTAGTTTTCTAAAATGTAATAATAATATACTAAGTAACGAAGATTGACAAACATGTATGATTCTGAATATTGTCTTCAAAATTCATAAATTGATCCCCTTCAAATCAATATCAACTTGAAAAGCAGACAGTTTATCAAGAAGTATGATCCTTTTAAAATGTATAATGGACAATTAAAATAGCAATTTATATTGTTTTCACATTTATATCAACATAAACACCGTGTATCATCAGTACACCGGATATAGGTACTAACCAAGCGGGCATGATCGATTTTGACCTTACACGGTAACGAAAATCTTTGTTTTGCTTTATCAATATTCAATGTACATTTCTCAACATTTGAAATTCCTGCTCCCAAATAATTTTCGCATCGATTTTTCCTATTCATAAAACAACTTTGATATTCTAATTAGAACAATTAACTTGTACGTGCGCAAATCGTTGTGAATGTCAACACCAACTTTTAATTTCGATACAGTTTTGGAGACATTTACATGTTTTATCTGAAAGAAACCTAATACAGGACAAAAGTAATAGTTACCAATCATAAACCTACCTGTGATTAATCATTCCTTAAAACTTTTTGGATTATAAACGAGTATGAAAATAAAGTTTTTGTGTACGGTGAACAACAACTTAACTATGCACCGTACATAAGAATTTATGTGGTCAGCTAAACACCGTACACAACACTTCTTTAGGGATAAAATATCGAAAAATAACATATGTCATGATGAAAGATTTCAATGTCAATTATTGAAACAGCTATACTTATTACACACACACATTGACCTTCTATCAGAAAAAAAGTTGCAATGAATATAGAATTATATCGGATGAGACAAGGACCATCAAAAAATCATCCGTTCCAATTTTTATAATCAAACTTGTGAATATGAGTTCACTTCAAATGTGAACATTGTCAATAAAAGGGGTGATATTCATATTAAATGGTTATTTCAACAGGTGCAATGTAAGTATTAGATATAATACAAAGGTAACAAAGAAACAGGCTGGTAACAACCGTTGCCGGATAGTTTTTCTGCACGAGTAGTCAGGTCAAGACTACAAGTGCAGAAAAACTTTACGGCAGGTTGTTTCCGGCCTGTTTTTTGTTACTTTTGTTTTGTATCTGACTTGTACAAAGTAAAATCACAAAAATACTGAACTCAGAGGAAAATCAATTCGGAAAGTCCATAATCACATGGCAAAATCAAATAACAAAACGCATCAAAAATGAATGGACAAGAACTGTCATATTCCTGACTTGGTACAGGCATTTTCAAATGTAGAAAATGGTGGATTGAACCTGGTTTTATAGCTAGCTAAACCTCTCACTTGTATGACAGTCGCATCAAATTCCATTATATTGTCACCGATGCGTGAACAAAACAAACAGACACAATAGGTAAAAATGTCAAAAATAGGGGTACAGCAGTCAACATTGTGTTATCATCTTAATCACTAAAAAACAACAAATGTAACGAAGAAGCACAAAAAGGCATACATCAAATTAACATCCTCATTTTGATTATATTATACGATTTTATTTGTCTATGTAAAATGCACCCATCAAGGAAGGAGGGTTTTGAGTACTGGTGAAAATTGCGCGTTTGAAATTCGCACAGGTAGACATGAAATAATTTTGTCGTTAAAAGTATGACGGGATGCATAAATACAGTCACGCAAAATAGATATAACAAAAACTGGCTTAACAGTTAAAGTAATAATAATAAATAAAATAATAGTGCGGTTCAAAGTATGACGGGATACATAAGTACAGAGGCACGTCAAATGTATATCACAAAAACAGTGGGTTAACAGTAAAAGTAATATTAATAAATAAAATAATTTTGTCATTCAAGGTATGACAAGATACATAGGTACAGAGTCACATCATGAAATAATTTTGTCGTTCAAAGTATGATGGGATACATAAGCACAGAGTTACGTCAAAAGGATATCTAAAAAAACAGACTTAACAGTAAAAGTAATATTAATAAAGACAAATAAAAGAATAATATAACACGTTATTAAGATGATAAACAACGTCAGTACGCAAAATCTATACTTCAAGACCATCGTGTATTATTTGTGAAGTTGATACGGAATATTTATCAACAAGTTCTGGGTACCTTCCGATGAACTTTTTTAGAAAAAGGACGAGACGTTCTTTGACATACCCCTGGTTCATCAACTTTCTGCTCAGACACTGGTGACGTTTTACAAAGTCTGAGTAGGAGCTGCAAGCTCTAGAATACCGAATAAGTTGGGAAATGTATATTCCATATGCAGGTGAAGTTGGTATATTGCTACTAAGGTGGGGGAAATTGATAATTTCAAAATCAAAATCGTCTCGTTTGTCATAGATTCTGGTACTAAGATGACTGTGTATGTCAAATTCGAGGTATAAGTCTAAAAATGAGGCGGAGGAAGCCGTGTCTGTTGTCTCTTTAATTTCTAGTTCTGGTGGATATATTAATGGAACCCAATCAGAAAAGTTCGGATTGTTAATGGAAAGAACATCATCAATATATCTGAAAGTGAAATTAAATAACCTGGCTTCTTTGATCTTCTTGTTTTTGACAAGTGTCTGAAGGAACTCCGATTCATATGAAAACAAGAAGAGGTCAGCAAGGAGAGGCGCGCAGTTCGTTCCCATAGGAATGCCGACAATTTGTTGAAAAAGTCTAACTCCAAACTCAACAAATATGTTGTCGATAAGAAACTCCAGCATACTGACCACTTGTTCTTTTGTGTAGCATGTTTTACCTTTTTGTTTGTCACTATTAACGAAATATGCCTTATGAAATCCCAAAGTAATAAATTTATAGCGTATGCTACCATTTTTATGTTGAAAGGCATTGTGGATAA
Organism: Mytilus edulis; assembly: GCA_019925275.1. NCBI lineage: Eukaryota > Metazoa > Mollusca > Bivalvia > Mytilida > Mytilidae > Mytilus > Mytilus edulis. The sequence continues at coordinate 60,719,655 of CM034356.1, forward strand.
TTTCTTTTAGGCGATTTTTCAATTTCACATGGGGAATGGTGGTATACAGGGTTGAAAAATCAAAAGTTTTGATAGAACTAATTTCAGAAATAGACCGAGATTTAAAATTGTCTAGAAGTTCTTTAGAATTTTTAAGAATCCACATATGGTTAATACCACTACGCGAGTAAACAGTTTCACAGTATTTCTGAAGACCCTCTTTCACTGCGGATAAAATTTTAGTCAATCTAATGGACAATTCTTTAGTGGAACATGAAGATGAGCCAGCAATATACCGTTGTACGACGTTTCAAGGAAGGAAGAAGTATTACATTTTGAAGACTGAACATTTGAGAAACTTAAATTGCCTCAAATCAGTAAATGTTAGTTATAGAATAAACACATTTTTTTCCATTTTCCTTCTAGAAAAAAAATCAGGAATCTAATAATTTGATAAAAACAAAAGAACCATTTCAAGTATAAGATTAATGTTATCACGTTTGAGACTTTTTTTAAATGCAACTTCGTTAAAATGTAATATATTAAAGAAATATTTTAGTGGTAAGTAAGCTAAGTAAACGTTTAATTTTTATGGGTGAAACGGAAAGCGGGAGGGGGCCTTAATTGATTTGAAATAAACAGGCTGTGATCTTCACTTTGATGAATTAATGCAGGATGTGCCATTTCATTTCCCCATTCCCCCTTTAAACATTTCGTGAAAATCGCACGTTTGCTGTCAAATACATGAATTTAATATTCAGTGGGGGGGAGGGGGTGCCGGGGGTTGGAATCCCTTTTTTTGGACGATCAATGCATTTGAATGTGGACAAATAGTTGAAACCCCCTTTTTTCCTGGGTTGGGAACCCCTTTCTTAAAATGACTGGATCCGCCCCTGATAGATTTGAATTCAACTTATAATTAAATTCAATAACAATATAAATGTATCAAAAGAATGAATTTGTTGATCGCGATTAATTAAACACGTGTTACTATATGACCAATCGCAGCCAACCGTCCAAAATTGAGGCCTGACACAAGTTGAATGATTTTCTTCAAGAGTTGCTGCTTATTTGGACATGTATTACACGAACACTTTTTATTTATAGGATCAATCATGCATTGGTGAGTTGATAGTGATTTTATCTTTTGATGAGATTTGATTTTTATTTACATATTTCCTGTCTTTTTTAATTGAAATATTAACGTCGGTATCATCATTTCTTCACTTTCAGCATTATACAAAATTACTATTCATGTCCATGCTATATATATATATATATATATATCTGCCTATGTATAGTGACAACTGCAAATTATACCTTGTCCATCGGATTTCTTATGATTAAGAAATACCAGGCGTTAGAATATGTATAAAGTGCCTAGAAAATCAACCTAACGATGTTAGAGTAGATTTGATTCGTAACTTCCATATGTTATTCTTTTTTTAAATTAGCACTATTATATATATATACGGTATTCGAAAATCAGGAATCATTCAGATCATTAATTTGTTATCTGCTTGACCATAGTAATTTTTTTCTCATAAAATTTGGGATCAAAATATCTTTTTTTATTAGGAGAAAAACATACCCCCCCTTTTTTGAAGTTAAATGTACGAATCTCTTAGTATACTGATATGAATAGTATTTACTGGAAATGTTTAAAAAAAAATTATTGATGATAACGTAAACATTTTATTAAAAAAAGGACAGGAGATATGTCGGTGAACCAAGAAGTTCAAATCTAATTGAAAGTTAAAGTGCCCATGAACTCATTGTTCATGCACGAGTGATTCTATTCATAAAAAGTGTCCGTGTAACAACTAAAAAGAGTCCGTGTATCGTCTAAAAAGAGTCCGTGCAAGTATTAGATAAAATACAAAGGTCACAAAGAAACAGGCCGGTAACAACCGTTGCCGGATAGTTTTTCTGCACGAGTAGTCAGGTCAAGGTCCGAGGCGATAGCCGAGGACCTTGACCTGACTACAAGTGCAGAAAAACTATTCGGCTGGTTGTAACCGGCCTGTTTCTTTTGTTACTTTTGTTTTTTATCTGACTTGTACGACGTTTCAAGTAATAATACTTTAAGCAAGACTAAACATTTGAGAAATTTGGATAGCCACTAAAGCAGCAAATGTAAGTTATAGTATAAACACATTTTTTTTTTCATTTCCCTTCAACCGAGATTTTGTTTTCAAAAAAAAAAAAGCAGGACTCTAATAATTTGATAAAAAAAAGAACCATTTCAAGTCAAAGATAAATGTTGTACACATTTAAGACTTTTTAAAAGGCAACTTCTTAAAACAGTAATATATTAAGGAATATTTTAGTGGTTAGTAAGATAACGTTTGATTTTTTATGAATAAAACGGAAAGCGGGGAGGGGGAGGGGGGCTATTTCATTTTAAAATACACAGGCTGTGATCTTTATTTTTGATGAAAAAATGCAGGATGAGCCATTCAATCCCCCCATTCCCCCTTAACAAAAAATCGTAAAAATCGCGCGTTTGTTGCCAACTACATGAATTTAATATGCAGTGGTGGGGGTCCCGGGGGTTGGAACAACCCTTTTTTTGAAGATCAATGTATTTAAATGGGGACATAAAGTTTGACCTCCCTGTTTTGGTCTGGATTTAGACATGGATCTGCCACTGATATAAATGCGATAACAATATAAAGGTATCAAAAGAATGAATTTCCTACTTCATTAGTGAATTTTGTCTTAATATTATATATATTCAGGAATATACTTTGATTTTTTTTTTAAATTCATGCTCGCCTCTAGATCTGCAAGTGTTGATCGTGATTAAACACGTGTTACTATATGATCCAATCGCAGCTTACCGCCCAAAATTGATGACATAAGTTGAATGATTTTCTTCTAGATTTGCTGCATATTTGGACGTGTATTACATGAACACTTTTTGTTTATAGGATCAATCGTGCATTGGTGAGTTGATAGGGATTTTATCTTTTGATATTAGATTTGATTTTTATTTACTTATTTCCTGTCTTATTTTTATTGAAATGTTCACGTCAGTATCATCCTTTCTTTACTTTCAGCATTGTCCAAAATACTATTCATGTCCATATATTGAAGAAAACATTTATTGACCAAAAATTTTGCTTCATAAAGGGGGCGGTATGTTCTTTTTGAGTATATTAACTATTTACTTTTCAACGCCATCACCCAAATGTTTTTGTTTAAATTAGCACCAGAGGCGGATCCAGTCATTTTAAAAAGGGGGGTTCCAACTATATGTCCCCATTCAAATGCATTGATTGGCCAACAAAAAAGGGGGGTTCCAACCCCCTGGATCCGCCAATGAACACTATTAACGGCATTTGGAAAATCAGGAATCATTCAAAACATTAATTTGTCATCTGCTTGACCATCATAATTTTTTTCTATAAAATTTGGGATCAAAATATCTATTTTAGGAGAAAACCATACCCCCACTATTGAAGTTAAATGTCTAATCCCTTAGTGTACTGATGTGAATAGTATTTAACTGGAAATGTTTGAAACAAGATATTGATGCTAACGTAAATATTTTTTCAATAAAAAGACAGGAAATAAGTCGGTGAACCAAAAAATTCAAATCTAATTGAAAGTTAAAGTGCCCATGAACTCACCTATCATGCACGAGTGATTCTATTCATAGAAAGTGTCCGTGTAACAACTAAAAAGAGTCCGTGTATCGTCTAGAAAGAGTCCGTGTAACACCCGTTAATGTACTGTTTTTCTATAGCTCTGCGGGGGGCAAAGTCGTACAACACCCGTTAATGTACTGTTTTTCTATAGCTCTGCGGGGGGCAAAGTCGTACAATAAGGTAAGCACTGAGGTAGTTTAGTGAGGACAAACCGGACGGATTGATCGCAAATGGAGTTTAGCCTGCTTCTGGTAAAAGTTAATTTATATGTATCTCAACTTCCTTCATTTTGAAAAGCACTAAATGTTATGAATGTTAGACAAATAAATAAATAAATTTACAACCTTACTTTGTTTGATGATTGTATTTTTTTTTTTGACAAATTGCCCTTGCCCTTTAGATCAAAAGTCATTGTTTCTTAATCATTGACTCTAAGTTCATGTATAAGATATAGGTACCTACACCTTTAATCCCTTTTTAATGTTCTCTGTGTTCAATTCATGATGTTCTATTGTAACATAACGTTTGTAATATTCAAAAATATTTTTTTAATGTTTAAAATTCTGTTATCTTGTTTTAATTTTAAATAATCAGAAGAACAAAAAAAATCATGATTTGTTTTCTTTTGCTCCTTTCCATGGCAATTGCCTCAGGGGTTTGAACACTTTCTTACCTTAGCTACATTTGGTAAAACTTTAAGGAATTTTTTATCTTCAATGCTCATCAACTTCGTACTACATTTGGCATTTTAACTTTTTTTATTCGAGGATCACTGATGAGTCTTTTGTAGACGAAACGCGTGTTTGCCGCAATTACAAAAAAAATATTTGCTAACTCGTTTGTTATTGCACGTTATATCCTCATGACTATTTGTAAAATTTGACCTTTAGCTGCTATATAGCTGCTATGATTATTTTGTTCAATCATTAATGAAAGCGATATAGTGAAATACTAATTCGTTTATAGCAAATAATTTGGTTCAAGTTATTAAAAAAAATATAAGGTGCACAGCTGTAAGTGAATAATTTGACCTTATTGCATCCGTTTTCGTGTGATCTTTAACTTTACCCTTTAGCAACTGGAGATGGGTTACACATACATTCAGCAATTAAAAGGAAAAGAATTTCAACATTGAAAGTATAACAAGCATGAATCATTGGGTGACAAATTCGATCCACAAATTTATCATACTTACACAGGTAAAAACGACGATAGACATTCATTTAAACCTACGATGTGAAATCAAGAAGACCTAGAAAAATACAATTACAAGTGGATTCTATCAGTTTATATTTAAATTAATGTTCATATCGTGTGATATGACCGTCAGCACTCTTCGGAGGTCACCTCGTTGATTAATTAGTTGAAGTCTAGACAAAACTTAAACGGTGAAGGTAAATTGGACACTTTATGCCCCTTTAACCAAAGCGATCTGGCGACTCCATATGAGAGTAATTATCCCCTATGTATTTGTAACTGTTGAAAATTTATTGATAGAGACCTCGGGTCTTTTGATTTGAGATCCAGGGTCCATCAAAATGTAAAGGAGGTATAGGTCAAGTTTTGAATATTTAAAATGGCTTATTATAGCTTCTCATCAGAAACCGTAAAAGATATATCGACAACATATTTTTACTTAATTGTTACTTACGATATTTCGCAACACATATACTTTGGTTGAAAGGGTACGTTGACATTTAGTAGGATTTTCTTCCCATCTTATATTTTGAATTAGCTGTATGGTAATGTAAGTCATTAACAATATATAGGAGAGACCTAGTATCATGTAATTGAGGACCTCAATTTATGACCATGAAATTAAGGTCAAGACAAATTTGACGTTCTAGATTTTGACCGTGGCTATAAATTCATATCTATACATGATAAAGCTATGGTTTTTTTGCATTAAATTGTTAAATATATGATAATAAAAATGTCAGACGGAGGTGATCTTTTGTTAACCGGAGATAGCAATTTTCTGCGCTGAATGCATTTAAAAGTATTTAGAACCATAACTTTTAAGCGTGTGTGTTTCTGATGCAGAAATATGTTTTTAACCGAAAAAGCAAAAATATATAGAAACCACATATTCTTAAAACTCTGTGACTGAAGCTATCATTCAAGACCAGAAGTGACATTTCGAAAACCGAAAGTAGCAAACCATATCACTTATTTCAGACAAAATTATATAGAAATATTTTTTTATTCAGTATGAAGAAACGTTTGATTGGATATAACAAAAGTTACCTTTAAAAACCGCAGGAAGCTTAACATGTCGAGAACTCTAGATTTTCTGACGTCAGAATATATTTGAATAGTAATTTCCCAAAGACAAGACCAATATGGCCTTGAAAGCTGACCGATCGACTGAATGAACTACAATGCATTGTGGGCTACTACGAGTATACTACCACTTGAAAACACGTTGAATTAGTGGGAAAACTGTCGACTAACAAAGTGTATGGGACTCTCGTAATACATGTTTTTGTTCTGCGAATATGTTTAATGTAAAATATATAACATAATCTTCAATTTGCATGCTCAGATTAAAAAAAATATTGTTTACTGGCTTCACGATTCGACTTTCTTTTTCGCCTTGTAAAAGTAGTTGAACAGGTATTTTCTATTGTTATGCATTTTACCTGTACATTAATTTCATGGTGTGAAACAATGAAATGTCATGGCGTGAAACAATAAAATTTCATGGCGTGAAGCAATTAAATTTCATATGAAGTGACCACTGTCCATTATGAAAAATTTTTGAGCTCTTTTAAACCTGTATATTGACATTTTAAAAACATTTCTACAGCAACACACTACTATCTGAACTGGATGTGTAAACTTTTTATTAGGACTTGAACTTACATGTAAAGGAAGGACATCATGATAATCAGTATGCTAAAAAATTTTTATAACAGCGGGGACGATAAATAGCGCAACTAATTTTGTATAATTTTGTCCATTGATAAAGTCCGTCTGTTGCTCATTTTATCCCAAAATATATCTTAGAGGAATTTTATCGATCGGCTGCTGTCCTATTGATTTATGTCCAATATTTTTAATCATGTAAATCCCCTGGATCATAGAGGGCGCCATATTGCCCACTGCATTTTTCTAAAACGTGCTTTGTATATAGAAACAAAATGATGAGGTATGAGTGCCAAACGCAATCTAATAAAGAGTATGCAATCATAGGTTAAACGCTGAAAAGAAAGCTATACATTAAAAGAAAAATAATAGGTTTAGATCCAACGCTGCAATTTTCGCAAAATATGTCAAAGTTCACGTCATTGTTTCACATACACATGGAGAAACATCATAAATGATTTTATTCATGTTTGCAAATGTCAGAATCTTTAAAAAAAAAAAATAATATCTCCATCAGAAAAAAAAAAACTTAGAAAAGACTAAAACAAAATGAAATTACAACTGAATGCTTCATTGCCTTCAAAACAAAGGAAACAGTTTGAAATAGAAAAAAAAGTCCAAAATACTAAGATATGTCAAAAAACAATACTTTTAGATTTTGTTAGCATTGTGAGATAAAAAAAAAATGTCTGTTGCAGTTTAGACGAAATATGATTGATGGTATTCACCGTGTATCATCAGTACACCGGATATAGGTACTAACCAAGCGGGCATGATCGATTTTGACCTTACACGGTAACGAAAATCTTTGTTTTGCTTTATCAATATTCAATGTACATTTCTCAACATTTGAAATTCCTGCTCCCAAATAATTTTCGGATCGATTTTTCCTATTCATAAAACAACTTTGATATTCTAATAAGAACAATTAACTTGTACGTGCGCAAATAGTTGTGAATGTCAACACCAACTTTTAATTTCGATACAGTTTTGGAGACATTTACATGCTTTATCTGAAAGAAACCTAATACAGGACAAAAGTAATAGTTACCAATCATAAACCTACCTGTGATTAATCATTCCTTAAAACTTTTTGGATTATAAACGAGTATAAAAATAAAGTTTTTGTGTACGGTGAACAACAACTTAACTATGCACCGTACATAAGAATTTATGTGGTCAGCTAAACACCGTACACAACACTTCTTTAGGGATAAAATATCGAAAAATAACATATGTATGAAAGATTTCAATGTCAATTATTGAAACAGCTATACTTATTACACACACACATTGACCTTCTATCAGAAAAAAAGTTGCAATGAATATAGAATTATATCGGATGAGACGAGGGCCAACTTCTTTGACAAGTATTTGAACATGCTTTTACACGGTTTTAGTAATCCCTCTTGTTTTGTGAAAATAATGAGACATCTCTAATCATCAACCTATGACCAAATCATTTCTTAAAACAACAAGTATGTTTAGATTTAAGTACACATTGCTATTATGTGAACAAAACAAAGATTTTCGTTACCGTGTGATACGGTGCTTTTTGTCCGCAATTCGCTTTTTGTCCGCTTTTGCTTTTTGTCCGATAATTTTGCTTTTTGTCCGAAACTTTTGCTTTTTGTCCGTTGCTTTTTGTCCGTTTTGCCTTTTGTCCGATTATTTTGCTTTTTGTCCGAAACTTTTGCTTTTTGTCCGTTGCTTTTTGTCCGTTTTGCCTTTTGTCCGATTATTTTGCTTTTTGTCCGAAACTTTTGCTTTTTGTCCGTTGCTTTTTGTCCGTTTTGCTTTTTGTCCGATAATTTTGCTTTATGTCCGATATAAAATGTGTATATTTTTGGCAGGTTTCATTTTGAACTTCAAAATACCATGTCCTTTTAGGAGTTAAATACAGACCATACTCACATTATAAATGATTTGTAAATGAAATTTCATGTCTTTTACAATATATCGCATTACCTCTAAAATGGCTCGAAGCACTAATATCCTAGACCCGTAGGTGTTGGTCAACAGAGGGCAAGGGGAATACTCTTGTATATCACTAAGTCTAAAAAACAACTATTGAAAGCTGGCTAAACTAAGACATACTCCAGGTAGGCCATTATACCAGAAGAAGAGGTAGTCAAACCCTTATAAATGGCTTATAGCACTTATGTCCTGGATCTACACGAGTTTATCAGCAACGAATTAAAAGGGGCATGAGTTTCGCCGGTATATCACGAAGTAAAAATAAACCTCATTATTGCCAGCTCTTCAAACTAAGAGATTCTCCACGTTGGTCATTATACCAGAGGTATAGGTAGGCAGTGCCTCTTAAATGGTCCATGGGCCATGGCACTTATGTCCTCGACCCGTACGAGTTGGTCAGAAGAGGGTAAGGGGAATACTCTAGTATATCACACAGTCCACCAAAAATAGTGACGGCTGCCCAAACTAAGACATTTTTAGGTGCGCCCTTATACTAGATGTTGGAGTAGTCATTCTCTTAAAAATGGCTCATAGCACTTATGCTATAGACCCGAACGAGTTTGTCAACAATGAGTTAAAAGGGGGAGGAATTAGCCCGGTATATAACGAAGTTGAAATAAACTGTTGCCCGCTGGCTAAACTAAGAAATTATCCACGCGGGCCATAATATGAGAGGTAGAGGAAGGGATTGCCTCTATAAAATGACCATGAGCACGTATGACCTAGACCCGTACGAGTTAGTCAGCAAAGTGTAAGGTTGGTACCCTAGTATATAATAAAGTCGAACTAAACTATTGCTGGATGGCTAAGAGATTCTCCGCGTGGGCCATGATACCAGAGGTAGAGGTTGTCATTGCCTCTAAAATGGCCTAAATCACTTATTCCCTAGAGAAGTACGCGGTATCATCAAAGGGTTTAAAAGGGAGTTGGAACCTCTGTTTACAAAGAAGTCGAAATAAATTATTGCCGGCTTGCTTAAGTACGAGATTCTCCAAGTTGGCCATTAATCCTAGGTTAAATGTGTGCATTGCCTTTTAAATGGCTGATAAAACTAACGCCCTAGACCTGTACGAGTTTGTCAGCAAAAGGTTAAAGGGGGGATGCGATGCCTCTTTTTACAACGAAAATATAAATTAAGCCGACTGGCCTAACTAAGAGATTCTATACGCGGGGTATTATATCAGAGGATGAGGTAGGCATTACCTCTAACATAGCCATAACACGTATGTCCCAGACCCGTGTAAGTTAATCAGCAAAGGGTAAGGGGGGTACCTAAGTATATCACAAAGTCGAAATAAACTATTGCTGGCTAGCTAAACGAAGAGATTCTCCACATGGGCCATGATACCAGAGGTAGAAGTGGCCATAGCCTCAAAAATGGCCACTTATGCCGTTAGACCCGTACCAGTGCTTCAGCAAAGTGTGAAAAGGGGGAGGTGGTATCTATGTTTACAACGAAGTCGAAATGAATTATTGCCGGCTGGCCAAACAAAGAAATTCTCAACATAGGCCATTATAACAAAGGTAGTGGTGGACATTGCATCTAAAATGGCCCATACTTCTTATTCCATTGATCTGTACGAGTTTGTCAGTAAAGGGTAAGGAGGGTATCCTGGTATATAACAAAGTCGAAATAAACTATTGTCGGATGGCCAAAAATAAAAGATGATCCACGTTTATCATGATACCAGAGGTAGAGGTGGGCCTTGCCTTTAAAATGGTTTATAGCACTTATGCCAGCAAAAGGAAAGGAGGGTATTCTAGTATATCGCAAAGTCGTTATGAAATATTGCCGGCTGTTCAAACTACGAGATTCACCACATGGGCCATGCTACCAGAGGTATAGGTGGTCATTGCCTTTAAAATAGCCTATAGCACTTATATGGCATATACCCGTACGAGTTTGTCAGTAAAGAGCTAAAATGAGGAGGTGGTAACTCTGTTCACATTAAAGTCAAAATAACTGTAGCCGGTAGGCCAAACTCCGGGATTCTCTACGTGGATCATTATACCAGAGGTAGAGGTTTATTTCGACTTCGTTGTAAACAAAGGTATCATCTTTTATTTTTAACCCCTTGCAGACAAAATCGTACAGGTCTTTGGAATTAGTGTTATATGCCATTTTAAAGGCAATTACCATATCTATCTCTGGTAAAATGGCCAACGTGGAGAATCTTTTAGTTTGGCCAGCCGGCAATTATTAAAGTGTATTTCGACTTCGTTGCAAACAGAGGTACCACCTTACCCTTTTAATTCATTGTTGTCAAACTAGTACGGGTCTTGGGCCTAAGTGATCTGTGCCTTTTTTAAGGCAATGCCTACTTCTACCTCTGGCATCATACCCCACGTGGAGAATCTCTTGGCCAGCCGGCAATTGTTTATTTCGACTTTTTTATATACCAAGGTACTTCCCTAACCCTTTGCTGACTTACTCGCTGGCTTATCCCTTATTGTAAGTAAGTAAGTTCAATAAATATAAGACTATATGCCAGGTCTTTCTGACAACCAATTACAAACAAATTGGGGTTTATCTAATGAGGCTTTTCCCAGGATGCAATTGCTCGTAGACTGTATACAGTTGACCAAATAATCCACAAATTCCGCAAAAGGATCTTTTAATTATAGGCCATGTCCATTTAGACATTAAGCAACAAAAGCCCAGCATGACCGATGCATTTGTCTTTAACATCTCCGATATTGATTCCGCGTGGCCTTCCAATTGACATGAGTGTCCATTGGTGTTCATTGTTAAACCTTTGGAGCTATATCAGTTTGTGTGGAAATTAAGAGCACGATGACCTTCCTTTGGTGATAACAACATGACCAACAACCATATCGTGTGTTACCAAAAGCCGTCAGCGATAGTCACACCGACAATTTGCTACCTTCGTGGACAAAAGCCTGGCTTTTCGCTGGATCCTAATTAACATCTAGTGTTGTCCACTACCATTTGCTGTAGAGATTTAGTTGCACAACATAACAGAAACATTCTTTGTAAATACTCTATGTTGATATTTTGACATTTGGATGGTTCATATACCAATTGTAGCCGAAAAATGATAATGAAACATTTCTGTTTAATATCGATCTATGGTTGGAATTGTAAATTTTCATATTCAATTTTTGTTTGTTTAAAGACGACCATTTTAAATAAAGATTTTAATTTTTTAAAAAGCAAGTGTTAGACTTGTGCTTTTATTGCCACTCAGTTCATATAACCTGTCATTTTAGTCGAGCCTGTAACTTTTGTTGCAGAAAGCTCGACATATGAATAGTGATCCGGCGGCGGCGGCGGCGGCGTAAGTTAACTTCTGAAAAGCTTAATATTTTAGAAGGTGGAAGAATTGGATGCTTCATACTCTGTATATAGATGCCTCATGTTACGAAGTTTCTGTCAGTCACATGTCCAATGTCCTTGACCTCATTTTCATGGTTCAGTGATCACTTGAAAAAAAAGTTCAGAATTTTTGTAATGTTGAATTCTCTCTTATTATAAGTAATATGATAACTATATTTGGTATGTGCGTACCTTGCAAGGTACTCATGCCCGTCAGACAGTTTTCACTTGACCTCGACTTCATTTCGTGGATCAGTGAACAAAGGTTAGAATAAGTTTTGGTGGTCAAGTCCACATCTCAGATACTATAAGCAACAGGGCTAGTATATTCGGTGTATGGAAGGACTGTAAGGTGTACATGTCCAACTGACAGGTGTCATCTGACCTTGACCTCATTTTCACGGTTCAGTGGTTATAGTTAAATTTTTCTGTCTTGGTCTGTTTTTCTCATACTTTATGCAATGAGTCTACAATATTTGTTGTATGGAATGATTGTAAGGTGTACATGTCTAGCGGGAAGATATCATCTGACCTTGACCTCATTTTCATGGTTCAGTGGTCAAAGTTCAGTTTTTGAGTTTTGGTCTTTTTATCTAATATTATATGCCAAAGGTCACTATATTTGGTGCATGAAAATATCTTATGATCTAGATATAAGTCTCCCAGGTTTTATTTGACCATGACCTCAATTTCACGGTTCATTGCACAGTGTTAAGTTTTTGTGTTTTGGTCTGTTTTTCTTAAACTATAAGTAATAGGTCAAGTATATTTGTTGTATCGAAGAATTGTTAGCTGTTCATAAAATTGAGAATGGAAATGGGGAATGTGTCAAAGAGACAAAACCCGACCAAATAAAAAACAACAGCAGAGGGTCACCAACAGGTCTTCAATGTAGCGAGAAATTCCCGCACCCGGAGGCGTCCTTCAGCTGGCCCCTAAACAAATATATACTAGTCCAGTGATAATGAACGCCATACTAATTTCCAAATTGTACACAAGAAACTAAAATTAAAATAATACAAGACTAACAAAGGCCAGAGGCTCCTGACTTGGGACAGGCGCAAAAATGCGGCGGGGTTAAACATGTTTGTGAGATCTCAACCCTCCCCCTATACCTCTAACCAATGTAGTAAAGTAAACGCATAACAATACGCACATTAAAATTCAGTTCAAGAGAAATCCGAGTCTGATGTCAGAAGATGTAACCAAAGAAAATAAACAAAATGACAATAATACATAAATAACAACAGACTACTAGCAGTTAACTGACATGCCAGCTCCAGACTTCAATTAAACTGACTGAAAGATTATGATTTCATCATATGAACATCAGGCACAATCCTTCCCGTTAGGGGTTTAGTATCATACCATCATAACATATATGAGAAGAACATAACCCGTGTCATGCCAACAACTGTTTTTAAAAAAAATAATGTGTTTAGTTCCGATGCAAAGACCTTATGAGTGACTCAATATTAACGCCAAAATATGCAATCTTTAATGACTTGACAACAGTATCGTAATTATATCCCTTCTTAATAAGTCTATTCAAAGGTTTTGTAAGTTTCTGAGGTGAATACTGACACCTTTGTGCTTTATAAAGAATATTACCATAAAAAATTGGATGTGAAATACCTGAACGTATTAGAAGTCTGCATGTTGAGCTATATTTACGAATGTCTGCCTGGTATGGTTCGTCTGACCTTTACCTTATTTTCATAATTCATTTGGTCTTTGTTTAGCTATCTTGGTTAATGTTAAGTTTATGTGGCAGTTGTAATAAATCTTTATACTTAGGGCTATCAACATAATATTAATGATGAGTAAAGTAGGCGAGACATTTCAGTGTGTGCACTCTTGTTTAAATGTGCTTATTTATCAGAGTCCTGGACTGCATTCCAGTGGCTTTCATTCGTTTACTTTTGTGTGAATTTTATACAGATCAGTATTTTTTCAAATGTTTTACCAATATTTTAGCTGCATGTAACATCTTGAACACTCAGAACAGCAAAACAAAATTTAGATTTCAGAAATAAATAGCCTTTAGTCATCGACGAATAGCCGATGATTTCAAGAGTTGTTTCCGTTAAAGGATGATTCCTTTTTTTTGTGCAATACTTGCTCTTTCGGAGGCTCGAGGGTAATTTCAGCAAAAATTTTATCATTTTTGTTTTCATTACAAATTTTATTTATTACACTATTAGTTATAACTTTATGAATTGGCTCAAAAATCAACCCAAAAAATCGAATGATTTTGGCCTCAGATTTATTTTTCAAATGTTTATATCACTGTAAAAGCTCCAAATTGTCTCCCTTTAGTGCAATAATGACATTTTGTTTTGGCATTAGAATTAAAATGTCTTTTTCAACTCATCGGTGACCTATAGATATTTTTCAAATATGCTTTACGTAAACTAAACAGTTGTAAAATTAAATCGATTTCTGTAATTTAGTTCTTTTTTTATTTCGATATATATATCTCTCTATTTCTCCTATTAGTTCAACTTAAAAAAAAGTACCTTAACAAAAATGGTTGCTTCTTTCGAGGGCAGATTGTGAGCTTAAGTGAACGATAACCCCATGTTTTTATTTGATTTTTCTATTTAGTATATGATAAAAGTTCATCTATAGAAAAACAAGCAAAATCCTACATGTATATTTAAAAAATAATGGATTAATACCCTCCAGTCCCCTTAACGACAAAAAAAATAAATAGAACATTACGTTTAAGTATCACCTACAGTATTTTACAACCTCCATTGGTGATACATTATATGTATTTCTGCTGTTGTTTTATATAAGTTATTGTCCTGAATAAACATCTTTATGCGTTTTTGCGTTTTTGCGTTTCAGATTTTATTGTGAAATTTCTTCAATCAGCCAAGACAAACTTTAAATTTCGCCTTAACGATGTTTTCGCGAGAAATCCATGTATTATTATCGAATTACTACATTTAATCATTGTCTAGTGCCCTAAAATTAGATTTTCCGAGACGCTGGGTTTGAAATGGGATACCCTATTTAATTTAAACAATATTTGCAATCTTTTCAAAAAGATGCAGATGGGAATTTTCGTTCCTTATGAAAGTGTTCGCAAGGAGTTAAATTATAAACTCCTTATAGGATTATCAAAAAGCAACTATTAAGGACCCCCTTGGAATAAAGATCTTCCAAGACAACGTGTTCGAGAGTTTGAGTTTAATACATGACTTTTTAAAACTTAATGGACGGAGCAGGATTATCTTACTCTTCCAGTTAACCATACATCATCACAGTTGCATTGGTTCTTGTTGCTCAGATTTTAAATTTCAATGATTTCGTCCGAGACCACAATTGTCGTCCCTTGATTTTCGTTATTAGTCCCTAGTGATAACAGTGGGTTACTTGCCAATAATTTTTATACCCCTTCCAAATTTATTTCTCCTAGTTTAATGCCTCATATTGTAAGTAAGGGGGGGGGGGGGTGAAATTACACTGTAAAAAAATTTGGGTCCAGAATTTTACAGGAAAGTAGTGATTTGGTCCAGCTGAAAAAGGTTAAAAATTAGTACTTCGGAAGCTGTCAAAAGATTTCAAGACACCCTAAACACAAAATTGTCCATATTTTGAGTTAGAAGCGATGAAGTTTTCTATAATTTTGATATAATTTGTCCCAAAATTAGTACAACACACTGTAAAAGTTTCATTGAGAAAGCGCAGGTGGGATTTTTTAAATTTTCATTTATGTTCTAAAAGAAATGCACTACGAATTATTTGTGTTCTCGGACCATTTGTTTTGTGGACTGTTGTGTATCTTGTTGTTTTTCATTCAGCTGCGGCTTTGTTGGTTTGTTTCAACCCTTTTTAGTGTGATTATCCTTTGGTACACTTTGCCTCTCTCTTATATATGATATCGCAATAATTATATATATGTAAGCGTTCATATACATTTATATGGATACAATATTGAATTAAAATAGATATAATAATTAGATGAGTGAAAAAAAGAAAATGAAGTAATAATTGTACGTGTGAGGAGTTGGCATTCTTATAAAAAAGAAGATGTGGTATTATTGCAAATAAGACAACTATCCACAAAAGACCAAAATGACACAGACATTAACAGCATTAGGTCACCGTACGGCCTTCAACAATGAGGAAAGCCCATACAGCATAGTCAGCTATAAAAGGCCCGATAAGACAATGTAAAACAATTCAAACGAGAAAACTAACGGCCTTATTTATGTCAAAAAAATAAATGAAAAAACAAATATGTAACACATAAACAAACGACAACCACTGAATATACAGGCTTCTGACTTGGTACAGGCACATACATAAATAATGTGGCGAGGTTAAAGTCTTTTACACTAGAAATATTTTAGATCTTGTTATATAGACTAATTCTTATTCATTCTGGTCGTAAGTTAGTCTGTCATCCTCAAACGTGTGAGCAATGGTGTACGTACACCAATTTGTAGAATACATGGGATATTCAAAGACTTAAACGAACGTTAAGTCTCAGAGGCATGACTTTTTATTAGTTGTTAGTGGCTTTGAAATAGCTGTCAGATAACTGCGAGTACTCTCAGATCTGTTCATTGTGACTTTTTGTGTCGGGATGTATAAGTACCCGGCCACGTCCACTTGTATTTGTGTCTATCTGATGAGTTAAGCCTTTTTCAACTGATTTTTATAGTTCGTTCTTATGTTGTACTGTTATACCACTGTCCCAGGTTAGGGGGAGGGTTGGGATCCCGCTAATATGTTTAACTCCGGCACATTATTTAAATCTGTGCCTGTCCCAAGTCAGGAGCCTGTAATTCAGTGGTTGTCGTTTGTTTATGTGTTACATATTTGTTTTTCGTTCATTTTTTTACTTAAATAAGGCCGTTAGTTTTCTCGTTTGAATTGTTTTACATTGTCTTATCGGGGCCTTTATAGCTGACTATGCGGTATGGGCTTTGCTCATTGTTGAAGGTCGTACGGTGACCTATAGTTGTTCATGTTTGTGTCATTTTGGTCTTTTGTGGATAGTTGTCTCATTGGCAATCATACCACATCTTCTTTTTATATGCTCGAAACTTTAGAATAGTTTAGAAATTTATCAAATCAAATAATCCTTGAGTGATGGTTTCGTTATAGAAATTCTAAATTGATGTTGAACCGCGCTAAATATTAGAATGAAATTCATAACGGTGTAGCTATGGCCATTCATTGACTGGGGAAAATTAGGTGAACGTTCGTCTGTAATGCCCACTGCTCACGACGTACTTATCATAGAAATTTAAACTGTGAGGTCACCAAAGGTTCTAAACGCCTAAATAAAATAATTAAAAATTCTTATCAGGAATAACCTTTGTAATTTGAAAATAAATAAAAATGGCCTTCAACACGGAGTCTTGGCTCACACCGAACAGCAAGCTATAAAGGTTGAAACTTAAAATTCTTTACTTGATTTTTTGTTATGGTTTGACCATCAATTTTCCTAATATGATATCGCACGTTCTTTCAGATTATTTTTTTTACTTAATTGGCTTTAAAAGTTACAATGCATGATGTCGTCTGTTTATGTAGTTCATATGTGTTTTTCGTTTCTCGTTGGTTTTCCCGTTTAAATGGTTTTACACTAGTAGTTTTGGGGCCCTCTATAACTTGCTGTTCGGTTTGAGCCAAGGCTCCGTGTTGCAGGTCGTACCTTGACCTATAATGGTTTACTTTTATGAATTATTACTTGGGAGGAGAGTTGTCTCATTGGCACTCATACCACATCTTCCTATATCTATCTATATCTATACATTTTTTTTCAACAAAAGAATACATCACAAGAATATAAGTTTTGTTACTAGAAACGTGAGAAATTGTGTTGGACTTGAAGATAAAGCAAAGTGACAAATATCTGAAAGAATGAATCGTTTTATGGTATTAAACAAAGAAATCAAATGATTTTTTAATTATCCAGAGCTCTTCTCAAACAAAACCCACATGTATACGCATTGAATAAATAGTAGGCCATTCTTAAATGATCACACCGTAGTTGTAGAAGTAGAAGTAGTTGTGCTCTTAATTAATGAGATATTTTGTGAATTAACCCCATCAACTTAATAGTTTTTTTTACAATGGATAAACCTTTTTTTTTATTCTTATTAAATAATATCATCTCTGAACATTATTATTCTTATAAATGACACGGTTGTATGTGATGATTATAATAAATATTTAAAACAAATTCCTTTCAAGCTTTGTAAAAAGAAAGTTTCATTTTATGTATCGGAAGGTGTAACAAGTGAATATTTCAATCCCCACTGGAAGGCCTCTGACAGACTGGGTGAGCATAAAATCATAGCCGTTGACAAACAAGTTACAACCTACAAACGTTTTACTGTCGACCACACTGTTATGCAATTAATTCTATATATGATAATCATACGAATAAGTCAGGAACGGAGTTTCAATCTGTAATTCAATAGTTGTTGTTTGTTTCTGTATTTGTTTGTCGTATAGTGTTTTGTAAATCAATGGTTTTCTCGTTTGAATAGTTTTATCATTATGTTAAATGGTGTCGGCGTTTGCTACATGTGGAAGTGCACACATTTACGACATGTTATTGCTTAAACGCACAGTTTCTTCTTCCCGCTAATAATATATAGTCACCATTTGCACTTATATGCGAATGGCCGATTGACAGTCGCTCCAAAATATTTTGCAACATTTCAGTTAAAAAAAAACTTTTTTAAGTCTGGTAATATTTTCGTCATATTTCCAACAACTTTATTTTTCTTAAACATTACAAATATTACAAATATAACAAACAAACAAACTTCATTTTTGGAACACTATCACAAAGTTTACGTAATACATGTGTAGCTATTTATTTAGATAAACTGTATTAATCCATACATTTCGGAATTATTTAGCAACTATATCCTAATGACGAGGAAGTTCGAGGTTATTCAAGTAATAAGATTAAGGAAACTTTGGTTAACACAACAGCATTTTCAACAAAGTAGTTTATTTTTGTTTGACAAACTCGAAAAGAGGGGGAAAAGTAATAAAATGGTTACTTAAGCATTTACTTAATTTCTATCACGAAATAAATGCGTTTAATATTTTAGATACAGATACAATATAGTGCATTCGTAAATGTAAAACACTTTTTAATAGAAAATTTAAAAGAGATACATCAACAGTGTTTATTTTAGAATTGCTCAAGTCTGTAGGGCTTATTCCCGATTGTCCCACTTTTTTTTTTAAATTAAGAGCTCATATTGTCCCACATGAAAAGTTTTGACTGGTCCACATTATTTTATGAGGCGAAATGTTCTTATCCCTTATTAGATTGTCTCTATGGTTTTGTTTCAGATATATAAGCCAAAATCTACATTTTATGCGATGCTCTTCTTTTAGACATTGCGGCCATCTTAATTATTGGGCGGGGTCATCGGATACTTTTTTGAAACTAAATACCCTAAGGATGATTTTGGCCATGTTTGCTTTAATTTTGCCAGTAGTTTCAGAAGAGAAGATTTTTGTAAAAAATAATGACGACGACGAATAATGAGAAAATGAGAAAAGCTCACTTAGTCCTATGGTCCAGGTGAGCTAAAAAGCAAAACGGACAAAAAGCAACGGACAAAAAGCAAAAGTGTCGGACAAAAAGCAAAATTATCGGACAAAAAGCAAAACGGACAAAAAGCAACGGACAAAAAGCAAAAGTATCGGACAAAAAGCAAAATTATCGGACAAAAAGCAAAACGGACAAAAAGCAACGGACAAAAAGCAAAAGTATCGGACAAAAAGCAAAATAATCGGACAAAAAGCAAAAGCGGACAAAAAGCAAATCGCGGACAAAAAGCACCGTATCAACCGTGTAAGATCAAAATCGCTCACGCCCGCTTGGTTAGTACCTATATCCGCTGTACGATGATACACGGTGGTATTGGCTTGATGCATGTTATGTACCTGTCAAATTCTAAATATGAAAATATTACTTAAAGATTATCGTTGATCATCTCAACGAGATTGATTTTCTCGCTTGAGCTGGTACAGCGAAAGTGAGAAAAGCAATCGAGTTGAGATGACCAATGATAATCTGTTGATCGCTATTTTACCTATGACGACGTTGTCAATTTCATGTCAATTTCGTTAGCAACGCCACGTGGCCTCCTTAGTTCCTAGCGATAATTTTTCCATCTCAAGCGAGAAGCATGATATGAAAATTATCACCAAAGAAAAGATCAAAAGAAAAATGCACAAAATAGCGATAATTAGTATTATACAGTAAATATCTCATAATGGAAAACCGATTTTTCTGAAAGATGTTTGTATGTATACAAAGATAAGGAGATGTTGTATGATTGCCAGTGGACAACTATCCACTTAAGTTCAAACGAAGTGGATGTTAGTAAAGATAGGCAACCGTTATGCCTTCAACAATGAACAACCGAGAAATGTTAGTGACCCCAACAGATATTTGACACATTCTAAGTCTTCCCCTTTTTTACGAACATAAAATTCAAGGATCCCTTAATCTTTTTTAAAATATCTAAACGAAAGTTGCTGCCCTCGTGAATATTATCACCGACTGTTATCAATGGCTAGCCTTACACTGGTTAGTTTGTCTTATGGGTAATTGTGTTCTTCACAGTTGTTTCTTTGCTGTCTAGTGCACAAATACATAAAATCTCCGTGTCGTCATCAATCATAGTAATGGCTATATATCGGTCAATTCAAACACTCGTTTCTTTGCATAGAAACAACTCTTCGTTAATCTGGGCATGGAAAGAATACTTTGCATCACGAACTATAAATGTGTATACAAAAAGAGAAAAACTAAGCAAAATTGTGAATCCCGCAATGCATGAAAAAATGTGTTGTATTTCAGTAATTAACACGTGTTTGCGGTGATTGTAAACATGTAGTAGTCCATCATGCATTGTAACTCATTAAAATCTAAGTAAAAATAAATTGCGTCACATGTAAATAAACAATTACATGTGCTAGGACATAAGTATAATAATTTATTTGTATCCATATAAGGTAGAGTTCCCGACCTGTTTTTATGTGGAAAGATCTTTAATTGTGTTATAGCCTCTTTTGAATCCAATACCTTAAGATACTAAACTTTAGGTGTCTTTGAGATGACAACATACAATTTGCACATGGGTTGGACCAACATATTTTCTTGTTTCTTATTTTATGTATTATATACAGTAAATTGTTAAAATATTCACGAAAACAATATGGGGAAACTCCTTTTTTTTATATTATAAAATATTTGAGATTATATACTAGTAGGTAATGCCCTTATCTCATGCAACATGTGTAACTCTGCAATTGGATTTTTATAAAAATAAAAACAACACGCTATTAACTTAATGTGTCGTAAGCGATTTTCTGGATTTACATTCATCCGGAATACTAAACGCCGAGGATGTATAAGAACCAAAACAGTTGAAGAACTATATGTTGCCATGACTTAGTTTTGGTGTTGGTTGCAAAAAATTGATATTTTTCATTTTAAATGAAATATTTTTTTCTTTAATTGGTATCTTTCTTCATTTAAATGCATTTGCTTTGATATATTTGTCCATTTTAATGTAATATTTTTTATTCAAATTGTATAATTTGTAATTCAAATGCAATATTTTTTATTCAATTAGTATAACTTGTCATTTTAAATGAAATAATTGCAAGATAGGAAATTGTTTGACGTCACATTGTCAAATTTGCAACAACGTTTGTGATTGGTCGGTAAATGTTTGGACTCCCCTTTCTTTCTAAATAAAGGCAACAGTAGTATACCGCTGTTCGAAATTCATAAATCGATTGAGAAAAAAAAACCAACTCCATGTAACAAACTAAAACTAAGGGAAACGCATCAAATATAAGAGGAAAAATACGACACAACAGAAACACAACATTAAAATGTAACACACACAGAAACGAACTAAAATATAACAAAGGACATTTTCCTGACTTGGTACAGGACATTTTAAGAAATAAACGCTGGGTTGGACCTGGTTTTTGGGCATGTTTTCTCAACATTAGAGACCACGAAGTAAACGAATGCATGGGAATATCGCCCCTCTAGCTAAATCTGGCGTTCGAATCGTGTGAGTCCTGCACTGTCTGTTAATTCCAGGTCGAGCAATAAAATGCGGGTGGCAGGTAATGTTAATTAATTTGACACACAACCTGTTCATGGAAAGAAACAGATGCCTGTGTGCATGACAAAAACGCCTTCAATGAAAACTATTCCTGAAGAAACGCTCCTACAGTCTACACATTGAAATAGAAAAATAAAAATACATAGCCAACCCCCCTAGGTCCAGATACAAGTAATCATGACGTGCTCTGAGGCTTTATCGGACCACAGATGAATTATCACGTTGTGATTGGTTAAATGCCGTCACGTGGTGACCCCTATGAGACCGTATGGGGTTAGAAAGTTTCATATGGGGTTCATGACGCGTTAATGGCGACGTCATCTATTAATGTTGTTGTGTTTCATTGTTTATTTTTCAACAAAACGCCGCAGAAAAAGACCAGCGTCCAATAATTTCGTTATACGGTTAACTACTGACCCCCTACGGATCCATAGAGGGTGAATAAAATTCATAGGGGACTCGGCCTCCGGCCTCACCCGCTATGGATTTTACTAACCCTCTATGGATCCGTATGGGGTCAGTAGCGAACCATATAACTTATAATATAATTCACTTTTCTTGATCCTCATAGAGGCAAACATAAAACAGAATAAAAAGCCTTCCAAGACGTCATAATTATTTGAACTAAGCCCCCTCTTTTTTTTGCTAGAAAACAATTACCTTATTACGACAGCAGAACCAGACACCCATAACAAGAGACATGAGCTGTGATAATCCGGAACTAATTATTTAATAAAGATAAATTGGAACCAGTTATTAACCCATGTTACAACAATGTCCTATGACATAGAACGTACACTGTATAAGGAGTTAATTTCATATTTTGGACTATCTATAATGTGTGCTCCCGATTTATATCAGCTTCAGGTAGATAGGATAACACAGGTAGGATGTTTGAGACTTTATAAAAAAGAAGATGTGGTAAATTGCCAATGAGACAACTGTCCACAAGAGACCAAAATGACACAGACATTAACAACTATAGGTCACCGTACGGCCTTCAACAATGAGCAAAGCCCATACCGCATAGTCAGCTATAAAAGGCCCCGGTAAAACAGTTCAAACGAGAAAACTAACGGCCTTATTTATATAAAAAAAAAATGAACGAAAAACACATATGTACATTTGTAACACATAAACAAACGACCACTGAATTACAGGCTCCTGACTTGGGACAGGCACATACTATAATAATGTGGCGGGGTTAAACATGTTAGCGGGATCCCAACCCTCCCCTTAACCTGGGACAGTGGTATTACAGTACAACATAAGAACGAACTATGTTGAACTAGAGGCTCTAAAGAGCCTGTGTCGCTCACCTTGGTCTATGTGAATATTAAACAATGGACACAGATGGATTCATGACAAAATTGTGTTTTGGTGATGGGGATGTGTTTGTAGATCTTACTTTACTTAACATTCTTGCTGCTTACAATTATCTTTATCTATAACAGTCTTTTCTGTGGAAAATGTTATTGAAAATCTTCAAATTTTAAGAAAATTGTTAAAAATGGACTATGAAGGGCAATAACTCCTTAGGGGGTCAATTGACTATTTTGGTCATAGTGACTTATTTTTAGTTCTTACTTTGCTGTACATTATTGCTGTTTACAGTTTATCTCTATCTATAATAATATTCAAGATAATAACAAAAAAACAGCAAAATTTCCTCAAAATTACCAATTCAGGGGCAACCTAACAACCGATTATCCGATTCATCTGAAAATTCCAGGGCAGATAGATCGTGACCTGATCAACAATTTTACTTCCTGTCAGATTTGTTCTTAATGCTTTGGTTTTTGAGTTACAAGCCAAAAACTGCATTTTACCCCCATGTTCTATTTTTAGCCATGGCGGCCATCTTGGTTTGTTGGCCAAGTTACCGGACACATTTTTTTAACTAGATACCCCAATGATGATTATGGCTAAGTTTGGTTAAATGTGACCCAGTAGTTTCAGAGGAGAAGATTTTTCCAAAAGATTACTAAGATTTACGAAAAATGGTTAAAAATTGACTATAAAGGGCAATAACTCCTAAATTGGTCAATTGACTATTTTGGTCATGTTGACTTATTTGTAGATCTTACTTTGCTGAACATTATTGCTGTTTACAGTTTATCTCTATCTATAATAATATTCAAGATAATAACCAAAAACAGCAAAATTTCCTTAAAATTACCATTTCAGGGGCAGCAACCCAACAACGGAATGTCCGATTCATCTGAAAATTTCAGGGCAGATAAATCTTGACCTGATGAACAATATTACTCTGTCAGATTTGCTCTAAATGCTTTGGTTTTTGAGTTATAAGCCAAAAACTGCATTTTACCCCCATGTTCTATTTTTAGCCATGGTGGCCATCTTGGTTGGTTGGCCGGGTGACCGGACACATTTTTTAAACTAGATACCCCAATGATGATTGTGGCCAAGTTTGGTTAAATTTGGCCCAGTATTTTCAGAGAAGATTTTTGTAAAAGTTAACGCAGGACGACGACGGAGGACGCCGGGTGATGAGAAAAGCTCACTTGGCCTTTCGGTCAGGTGAGCTAAAAAGGCTAAACTCATCAGATGGACATAAATACAAGTGGACGTGGCCGGGTACTTGTACATCCCGACAAATAAAGACACTATGAACAGATATCAGAGTACTCGCAGTTATCTGACTGCTAGTTCAAAGCCACTAACAACTAATAAAACAAATCATGCATCTGTCTGCTTGACATGACATATAAAGTTGAAAGTGTCAAGACTCTTCCACAAAACACATCCTTTCCACTTGCACATTTGCATATAGGAATCTACTCCACACCACCATGGTCTTTCTGAATGATCCTTCTGTGCATAAAATCATAGAATTCACATACAAATAATTAGAATATGGTTGCCAAGGCAACTAAAAAGGGAAAATATTTACTTTATTTTAAAACATTTAACATAGTACTGGAGATATAACACCAGTTATGTTATTGGTGATTTTACAAACACACAATCTGTTTGCCATGATTATAGTTTACGGTTTACAATGCATATTGTCATATTTCGTGTCAAAATTAATAATAACTTATGTTATAGGTAGCTAAAAATATGACTTGTATGCCAGTCACATTAAATTCCATTATATTGACAATAATTTCATAATACATAATACTGCAGTTATCAGTTGATTAACTTTTACTGTCCAAATTAAAGCTTGATATGTCAACTACCTCAAGTTATATGTAAATAAAGGCAACAGTAGTATACCGCTGTTCAAAATTCATAAATGATACAGAAAAAACAAATCCGGGTTACAAACTAAAACTGAGGGAAACGTATCAAATATAAGAGAACTACGAGTCGACACAACAGAGACACAACACCCGAAACGTAACACACACAGAAACGAACTATAATGTAACAATGGCAATTTTCCTGACTTGGTACAGGGCATTTTATGAAAAAACGGTGGGTTGAACCTGGTTTTATGGCATGCGCATCCCGTTTTAATGACAGTGTTAATTATAACATCAAAATGACAACATTACACGACAGGGTTACAATAAATGTACAGATATATGGGAGAAAATATAGGACAGAGAAACAAACGAATAATAGCCATCAAAAGTTAACAGGTTAAAAAATATTTTTATACGCCAGACGCGCGCTACGTCCACACAAAACTTTGCTCAGATGTAAAAAGTTTGAAAGCCATAACAACTACAAAGTTGAAGATCAAAAGTTCCAAAAAGTTGTGAGGCCAGGGTTGTCCGCCTGGGACAAAAACATGTAAAACCACTATATTATAATACTTATTTGTCACCTACTTATGTTATGTATAACGGATCAACATTTCCGGAGTAAACATTATTTTTCAATTGAATATTCAAAAACTAAAATAACAAAAATACCGATTTCCAAAAAAACAATTCACACGGAATGAATAGAAAAGCAATGCATCGGGTTATTAAATTTGATATATGCCTTTCTGTGCTTCTTTGTTACATATTTGTTTGTTTTTACAGTTATTAAGATTAACAACACAATGATGACTGATGTACCCCTATTTTTCATATTTTTACCTATTATGTCTGTTTGTTTTATTCACGCATCGTTGTAAATATAATGAAATTTGCTGCGACTGTCATATACAAGTCATAGGTTTAGCTACCTATATTTATATATAGTTATCAAATGTACCAGGATTATAATCTAGTACGCCAGACGCGCGTTTCGTCTACATAAGACTCATCAGTTACGCTCATATCAAAATATTTATAAAGCCAAACAAGTACAAAGTTGAAGAGCATTGAGGATCCAAAATTCCAAAAAGTTGTGCCAAATACATCTAAGGTAATCTATGCCTGGGATAAGAAAATCCTTAGTTTTTCGAAAAACTCAAAGTTTTGTAAACAGGAAATTTATAAAAATGACCACATTATTGATATAAACCAGGTTCAATCCATGTTTGTGAAGTTAGCAGCCGGTTCGTTATTCGATATTCAATATCCAACCGGCTGCTAGCAGTCGGTTGGTTATTCAAAATTTTGTTGAAGATCTAAAAAAAAAAATGATAATACGTCTTAATAACATTAAAAGCATGATTTTCATAGTTAAGAGGACTGATAAGATACGTAGGAAATCGTTTCATGACCTTTACAAGCAAGCCTATCGTAAATTATCGTTATTCTCGAACATAAACCCTTTTCTAACTTGCATATTATGGAATGCCAACGGGTCAAAATTCTTAATCGTAACTTGTCAATTCGTAACTTGTAACTGTAATTTCTAAATTGTTAATTTCGTAAATTGTTAATTTGTAACTTGTTACTGTGAAATTCATAATGCTTAATTCGTAAATTGTCAATTTGTAACTTGCACCTTTGTAGTTTCAACATTCTTAATCGGTAAATTGTCAGTTTGTTACTTGTAACTGTGCAATTTCATAATGCTTCATTCGTAAATTGTCGATTTGTAACTTGTATCTTTGTATCAAAATTCAGCATTCTTCATTTGTTAATTGTCAATTTGTAACTTGTAGATTTCAAAATTCTTTATTGGTAAATTGTCTTTTTGTATATTGATGTTTTGTAACTTGTAACATGTGACTTGTCGATTCGTGAATTGTCGATGTGTGAAATGTCGAAGTGTTAAATGTCATCGTTGTATTTAGTCTCGATCATCCAGCCGCTTTATTTTTCAAAGTAGAGCGTCTGGATGACAAGTGATATAAAAATGGTAATTTATGACATTCGGAATAGTATCGGCTTTTTTAGCTTGTTTTTAAAGATAATGTCCAAGACGAATAACCAAGAAGTTGGTTATTGACTTCGGAAGAAATTATATTACGATAATACTATTGAAAAGCCCGAGAGTACCGATTGTTGTTTAAAGCTATTTATATTTTGTTTGTGACGACATACAAGTCGTGGAAAACACCAGACAGCATGGCTTCCATGACCGCGAAGGAAAATAACAGCACATCAAACTTTGGTAAGATGATATAACAACACAATCTGTTACATAAATTTTAATGCAAACTGAAACAGCGAGTAGTTATATATTCTTTCATGCATGTCCGTGCTACGTAAGCAAGTTACTAATTATACAATAAATGGCAATTTTTGTATTGACTGGGACCACTCGAACAGTCGTGTGTACGCTATAAATACATTTTGGGGTTGTTAACTTTAAAAATACTTGATGGAAAAGTGATATGACGCCGAAATATGCACTTCATCTAAGATAAGTTTGTTGTATTTATATGTAGTGTATAAAGGAGTTTGCATTTTGATATGTGTAAAAAAAGGGGGGAGGAGAGATGCGCAATGTTGTACACTTTTGAAGGAGGGAACGCAATTCAAAAACATAAGCAGACGAAAAACAAACAAAGTATATCTAGAAGATGCCACTGATTTTGTGCATACACCAAACGGTCAAAATGATTTATGCTCGATTTTTTATAAAACAAATGCATTTAGCTTATACAAACATATAAGAAGTGCGACACGTTGTTATGAAAAGTAATTTGAATATACTGTTAGTAAACAAAGTCTGAACTGGTCAACTTAAAAAAGAAAAATACTTTTTTGCACTTTTAAGAGGCATTTTTTTCACACTAAAAAAAGTCCATAAAAGAATACAAATGTTGTCAGTGAATATATACCAATTGGCTTTCTAAACCTTGAAACAAAACCATGGCATGAGGAATACACTGTAAATTTGTTTTTATGCAAAACAAGACAGTAAAACAATAGATGCAGCATCAATGAAAGGAGGTGTCAATGAGGCAGCAATCGGTGAACCCAATGACATACATTACCAAAAGTAGACATCAACATGATTAAGAGGACATCTTGTTGACTTAAACAAAAATTGAGAATAAAAGTACCAAAAGGTCAACATTATACAAGTAAGAACATGCGGTATGAATACCAATGAGACAACTATCCACCCCAAGTTCAAAGGAGGTGGATGAGAGCAAGTATAGGCAACTGTATGGCCTAAAACAATGATAAAAATTCATGCATGATTTTGATAGAGAACACGGACAGGGAATGTGCCAAAGAGACATCAACCCAACAAAAGAGCAGGAAACAACCCAATGCCACCAATGGGTCGTGTCATCACCACAGCGAGATAATCTCGCATCCCGTAGCGGAATTCAGCTTGCACCAAGACATTTCTAAATGTATATTTCTATATGATGTTTTTTTCCAAACATTTTGTTTTTCATATATGCTATGCTGGTGACCAAAAATTAATATGATTTTAACATTTACTTTATTTTGTAGACAAACCAATGATGATTTCGGGACACAGATGTTATGTGTAAAATGTGAAGAATTAAAAAAAAATCTATATAAATATTCGAATTTTCATTGTATCATAAACAGCTTCAAGGTTCAATTTTATAAGAAAAAAGATTTAAAGATTTTTTTTTAATTACTGAAGCAGCAATCATTATAAATAAATCACAGTATCAAAAATGTTGGGTTAACATTATTTTGACAGCAACCACAAAGCGAAAAAAGGTACACAGACATATATTAAGTAAATGAAACAAACATCAAGAAACACATTGTTGTCAGATATGTCGGAGAATTTTAAAGATTTGTATTAACAAATTAAAAATCATATAAACAATTTAACAGTTTTCATGTTTGCGTTGTATCTCATTTACATGTCTGGCCCTTCTCAGTTAACTATATGGTATGGAGTTTTCTTAATATTGGAGGCCGAGCAGTGATTATATTTGCGAATATCCATGTCATTTGAACTCTGCTGGGTTGTTGCCTCATTAGCAATCATACCAATCTCCTTATTTTATATAAAGGTTCACATGAACAGGAGAATTCGAAGTTGCTGTTTTTGTGAAGCTGCTCTTTTATACAAAAGTCATGATGGATATTATAATAGTTTGTAGTAGGAGAATACACTTTTCAGTTATTTTTTGTATAAGTTAGCATGCAGTATGGGATAAATCCCATTCTATCTTTTCCATGTGATTGATCCAAACATGCATTCAAAGAGTATTGCATGGTTTCATGAATGACTGGTTAACTTCTGTATTTCTTCATAGACACGGAGACTGGCAAAGTGGTATTGTGTGAAGGTTGGTCCCCAAATGTTTTCTTCCCAAAAGGATTAGGCGATATAGATTATTGGTGAAACATTCAGACTATGCTGTCGTTAGCAATTTTAAGATCAGTTAATTTTGTAAATAAAAATTGAGTTGACTCATTGTGTGATCTCGCTGATCTGCCAGTGATAAGTTGTTAAGCAGGGTTTTTTACATTGTAATCTTAGAGTTGTTTTTCTTTCCATAAACGTAACTTGATGTGTGCTTTTCGAGTAAGGTAAGTGCGTCAGATATCTGAAAGATTATTATAAAAAGGAAAGCATAAATTATAACAAGAATTTACAGAAATAAGAATGAGACAAAACTAAGAAAAATAGATAAAAACAATGAAAAATTAAAAATAAGGAATACAGACTAACGTGGCTACAATATACCGACTGTAGGTTGGTTAACGTCAAGTGGCAAATATTTCATGCATGTTCAGGACGATGTGATACAATATAAAGAATAGAGAATATATATAGTGGTGTGCTATAATATGAAAATAGAGAAAAATGGTAGTTTATAGTATGAAGATAAGAGAATATTAAACGTGGTGTGTTAAAATATAAAAATAGATCTTTTGGGTTGCTTGGTTATCGTCTTGTGGTAAATAATGGTAATGTTCA
This sequence comes from Mytilus edulis, assembly GCA_019925275.1. NCBI lineage: Eukaryota > Metazoa > Mollusca > Bivalvia > Mytilida > Mytilidae > Mytilus > Mytilus edulis. The sequence goes on from CM034356.1 coordinate 60,749,843, forward strand.
GGACGAAAAAAAATAACAATAATTATAAAGATGAGGTCCTAAATTATAGCCCGTTGGGGATACATGTTCGAGAAATTATAACTCACCAGAAAATTAAGGTATATTGGATTGCTTTATGTACAACGGTCCACCTACGGATCCCTCTCTTAGCGCTCTCTGTGCGTGGTATATCCTCTATACACGACCAGTGGCGGATCCAGAACTTGTTATAAGGAGTGCACTATACAGTCATGCTACAGTGTTTCCTTATATGATATAATCAACCAAATTTTTCCCACGAAAAAAAATCATGTCTTTAATTTTTTTTTACATGTGACAAAAATTCAGAAAAAAAGATCGCCGCTAATTACAGTTTTTTATCGTTCTTTTAAAATTGCCCATCTGCAAGTTGGGCAACATAGGATCAGCTACAAGAATGTCAGTTTTAATAGTCGCATATACATGTAACGTTACACTGTTTACTGTTGTTATTATTTTTTTTAAAATATAATGGGGATAACGGAAGTGCTATTTATAGATATGTTCTATATTTAATTATTTGTTACGCCCCCTATAAATATCTGACCAGTCCGGTTAATCACCCCAGACGCTATATTTAAATATGCGTCTGGGTTATCGAGACTACGTTGTATTATGCTAACGATCATTATGACGACAGATGGCGCTCGGCTTCTTCTTCCGTGTATAAGCCTCCTGTAAGTAGGAGCACCGCCATACCGGGTCAAAACAAGACTAAAAACATGAAATATAAGACGGTGCTGGAAAAAAATACTTATATTGTCCTGGGCCCGCAAATTAGGACTCAATGTATAATGGCAGAAATGGTTTGACAACCATCATTCATTAATATTATAATCTCAATATTAAAATTTCAGAAAAGAATGTAATTATCTAATGATATGTTTTAAGACAAGAAACAAATAGACGAAGTCTTTATTTATTTGGCTCCTGAGTAATAAACATAAATCAGGAATCTGATGTACAGTAGTTGTCGTTTGTTTATGTAATTTAAACGTGTTTCTCGTTTCTTGGGTTTTTTTAATATAGATTAGACTGTTGGTTTTCCCGTTTGAATGGTTTTACACAAGTAATTTTGGGGCCCTTTATAGCTTGTTGTTCGGTGTGAGCCAACTTGAAGGCTCCGTGTTGAAGGCCATATCTTGACCTATAATAGGTTACTTTTATAAATTGTTATTTGGATGGAGGGTTGTCTCATTGGCGCTCATACCACATCTTCCTATATCTATAAAAAATGTTTAATGATATCTTACAAGTTTTTTGTAAAACAAACTGAATGAAAAATATTTTAAATGAGCCACTTAGTTAATGTATACTATATATCAAAACTGTGTTGAATATACCGCGCTGAAGTACGTCCATTATTCATAGTTCATTATTCATTATTCAATAATGACCGCGCTGAAGTACGTCCATTATTCATAGTTCATTATTCATTATTCAATAATGACCGCGCTGAAGTACGTCCATTATTCATAGTTCATTATTCATTATTCAATAATGAATAATGAAATAGTTCACTATTCACTATTCAATATTGAAAAATGAATAATGAATAATGAAATGGTTTATGTTTCATTATTCAAATTGAAGCGGTGAATAGTGAAAAAAATATTTAAAAAATTGACTGTGACACTATAGCTATATTTTGATTCGAAATGACCATAAGACGGTTTACGGAGGACCTAAATGCCACAATATGCACAAAAATGAAGAAATATGATAAAAAAGAAGATGTGGTATGATTGCCAATGAGACAAATATCCAGAAAGACCACAATGACACAGACATTAACAACTATAGCTCACCTTCAACAATGAGCAAAGCCCATACCGAATAGTCAGCTATTAAAGGCCCCGATAAGACATTGTAAAAAAATTCAAACGAGAAAACTAACGGCCTTATTTATGCAAAATAATGAACGAAAAACAAATATGTAACACATAAACAAACGACAACCAATAAATTACAGACTCCTGACTTCGAACAGGCACATACATAAATAATGTAACGGGGTTAAACATGTTAGCCAATTTTGAATAATGAAATGGATATTTTGAATAATGGAATGGACTGCTGTGACCCTTCAGCCCTAATTACAGATATATATTCTACCTCAATCGAAAAGTTATTAAGAGAGGAACAAAATGTATATAGTCAATATATTCCGCAACACATTTAAGAGAAGTAACGAAGGACTTAAATATCGAAATACGCCTGAACATTGAGAAATAGCCAATTTTGAATAATGAAATGGTTATTTTGAATAATGGAATGGAGTGCGGCGACCCTTTAGCCCCTAATTATAGATAAATCTTATACTTCATTCGAAAGCTGATTACAAGAGGAACAAAATGTATATAGTCAATATGTTCCGCAACGAATATTAGAAGACCTAAATGCCAAAATACGCGTGAAAATTAAGAAATAGCCAATTTTGAATAATGAAATGGATATTTTGAATAATGGAATGGAGTGCGGCAACCCTTTAGCCCCTAATTATAGATAAATCTTATACCTTATTCGAAAGCTGATTACAAGAGGAACAAAATGTATATAGTCAATATGTACCGCAACGAATATTAGATAACCTAAATGCCAAAATACGCGTGAAAATTAAGAAATAGCCAATTTTGAATAATGAAATGGATATTTTGAATTATGGAATGGACTGCAGCGACTCTTTAGCCCCTAATTGTAGACAAACTTTATACTTCATTCGAAAGCAGATTACAAGAGGAAAAAAATGTATATAGTCAATTTGTTCCGCAACGAACATTAAAAAACCTAAAGGCCAAAATACGCGTGAAAATTAAGAAATAGCCAATTTTGAATAATGAAATGGATATTTTGAATAATGGAATGGAGTGCAACGACCCTTTAGCCCCTAATTATAGGTAAACCTTATAACTCATGCAAAAGCTGATTACAAGAGGAATAACATGTATATAGTCAATATGTTCCGCAACGAATATTAGAAGACCTAAATGCCGAAATACGCGTGAAAATTAAAAAATAGCCAATTTTGAATAATGAAATGGATATTTTAAATAATAGAATGGACTGCTGCGACCTTTTAGCCCATAATTATAGATAAACATTATACCTCATTCGAAAGTTGATTACAAGAGGAATAACATGTATATAGTCAATATGTTCCGCAACGAATATTAGTAGACCTAAATGCCGAAATACGCGTGAAAATTAAAAAATAGCCAATTTTGAATAATGAAATGGATATTTTGAATAATGGAATGGACTGCAGCGATCTTTTAGCCCATAATTATAGATAAACCTTCTACCTCATTCGAAAGCTGATTACAAGAGGAATAACATGTATATAGTCAATATGTTCCGCAACGAATATTAGAAGACCTAAATGCCGAAATACCCGTGAAAATTAAGAAATAGCCAATTTTGAATAATGAAATGGATATTTTGAATAATGGAATGGACTGCGGCGACTTTTTAGCCCCTAATTGTAGATAAACTTTATACTTCATTCGAAACCTGATTACAAGAGGAACATCATGCTTATAGTTAATATGTTCCGCAACGAACATTAGAAGTCCTAAATGCCAAAATACGCGTGAAAATTGAGAAATAGCCAATTTTGAATAATGAAATGGATATTTTGAATAATGGAGTGGACTGCTGCGACCTTCTAGCCCATAATTATAGATAAACCTTATACCTCATTCAAAAGTTGATTACAAGAGGAATAACATGTATATAGTCAATATGTTCCGCAACAAATATTAGAAGACCTAAATGCGGAAATACGCATGAAAATCAAGAAATAACCAATTTTGAATAATGAAATGGATATTTTGAATAATGGAATGGACTGCTGCGACCTTTTAGCCCATAATTATAGATAAACCTTATACCTCATTCGAAAGCTGATTACAAGAGGAACAAAATGTATGTAGTCAATATGTTCCGCAACGAATATTAAAAGACCTTAACGCCGAAATACGCGTGAAAATTAAGAAATAGCCAATTTTGAATAATGAAATGGATATTTTGAATAATGGAATGGACTGCTGCGACCCTTTAGCCCCTAATTATAGATAAACCTTATACCTCATTCGAAAGCTGATTACAAGAGGAACAAAATGTATATAGTCAATAGGTTCCGCAACGAATATTAGAAGACCTAAATGCCAAAATACGCGTGAAAATTAAGAAATAGCCAATTTTGAATAATGAAATGGATATTTTGAATAATGGAATGGAGTGCGGCGACCTTTTAGCCCCTAATTATAGATAAACCTTCTACCTCATTCGCAAACTGATTACAAGAGGAACATCATGCTTATAGTCAATATGTTTCGCAACGAATATAAGAAGACCTAAATGCCGAAATACGCGTGAAAATTAAGAAATAGCCAATTTTGAATAATGTAATGGATATTTTGAATAGTGGAATGGACTGCAGCGACTCTTTAGCCCCTAATTGTAGATAAACTTTATACTTCATTCGAAAGCAGATTACAAGAGGAAAAAAATGTGTATAGTCAATTTGTTCCGTAACGAACATTAAAAGACCTAAAGGCCAAAATACGCGTGAAAATTAAGAAATAGCCAATTTTGAATAATGAAATGGATATTTTGAATAATGGAATGGACTGCAACGACCCTTTAGCCCCTAATTATAGATAAACCTTATACCTCATTCGAAAGCTGATTACAAGAGGAATAACATGTATATAGTCAATATGTTCCGCAACGAATATTAGAAGACCTAAATGCCGAAATACGCGTGAAAATTAAAAAATAGCCAATTTTGAATAATGAAATGGATATTTTAAATAATGGAATGGACTGCTGCGACCTTTTAGCCCATAATTATAGATAAACATTATACCTCATTCGAAAGTTGATTACAAGAGGAATAACATGTATATAGTCAATATGTTCCGCAACGAATATTAGAAGACCTAAATGCCAAAATACGCGTGAAAATTAAGAAATAGCCAATTTTGAATAATGAAATGGATATTTTGAATAATGGAATGGAGTGCGGCGACCTTTTAGCCCCTAATTATAGATAAACCCTATACCTCATTCGCAAACTGATTACAAGAGGAACATCATGCTTATAGTCAATATGTTTCGCAACGAATATAAGAAGACCTAAATGCCGAAATACGCGTGATAATTAAGAAATAGCCAATTTTGAATAATGAAATGGATATTTTGAATAATGGAATGGAGTGCGGCAACCCTTTAGCCCCTAATTATAGATAAACTTTATACTTCATTCGAAACCTGATTACAAAGGAACAAAATGTATATAGTCAATATGTTCCGTAACAAACATTAGAAGACCTAAATGCCAAAATACGCGTGAAAATTGAGAAATAGCCAATTTTGAATAATGAAATGGATATTTTGAATAATGGAATGGACTGCTGCGACCTTTTAGCCCATAATTATAGATAAACCTTATACCTCATTCGAAAGCTGATTACAAGAGGAATACCATGTATATAGTCAATATGTTCCGAAACAAATATTAGAAGACCTAAATGCGGAAATACGCGTGAAAATTAAGAAATAACCAATTTTGAATAATGAAATGGATATTTTGAATAATGGAATGGACTGCTGCGACCTTTTAGCCCATAATTATAGATAAACCTTATACCTCATTTGAAAGCTGATTACAAGAGGAACAAAATGTATATAGTCAATATGTTCCGCAACGAATATTGGAAGACCTAAATGCCGAAATACGCGTGAAAATTAAGAAATAGCCAATTTTGAATAATGAAATGGATATTTTGAATAATGGAATGGACTGCTGCGACCCTTTAGCCCCTAATTATAGATAAACCTTATACCTCATTCGAAAGCTGATTACAAGAGGAACAAAATGTATATAGTCAATATGTTCTGCAACGAATATTAGAAGACCTAAATGCCAAAATACGCGTGAAAATTAAGAAATAGCCAATTTTGAATAATGAAATGGATATTTTTGAATAATGGAATGGAGTGCGGAGACCTTTTAGCCCCTAATTATAGATAAACCTTATACCTCATTCGCAAGCTGATTACAAGAGGAACATCATGCTTATAGTCAATATGTTTCGCAACGAATATAAGAAGACCTAAATGCCGAAATACGCGTGAAAATTAAGAAATAGCCAATTTTGAATAATGTAATGGATATTTTAAATAATGGAATGGACTGCTGCGACTTTTTAGCCCCTAATTGTAGATAAACTTTATACTTCATTCGAAAGCAGATTACAAGAAGAAAAAAATGTATATAGTCAATTTGTTCCGCAACGAACATTAAAAGACCTAAAGGCCAAAATACGCGTGAAAATTAAGAAATAGCCAATTTTGAATAATGAAATGGATATTTTGAATAATGGAAAGGAGTGCAACGACCCTTTAGCCCCTAATTATAGATAAACCTTGTACCTCATTCGAAAGCTGATTACAAGAGGAATAACATGTAATTGGTCAATATGTTCTGCAACGAATATTAGAAGACCTAAATGCCGAAATACGCGTGAAAAATTACGAAATAGCCAATTTTGAATAATGAAATGGATATTTTGAATAATGGAATGGACTGCTGCGACCTTTTAGCCCATACTTATAGATAAACCTTATACCTCATTCGAAAGCTGATTACAAGAGGAACAAAATGTATATAGTCAATAGGTTCCGCAACGAATATTAGAATACCTAAATGCCAAAATACGCGTGAAAATTAAGAAATAGCCAATTTTGAATAATGAAATGGATATTTTGAATAATGGAATGGACTGCTGCGACCCTTTAGCCCCTAATTATAGATAAACCTTATACCTCATTCGAAAGCTGATTACAAGAGGAACATAATGTATATAGTCAATAGGTTCCGCAACGAATATTAGAAGACGTAAATGCCAAAATATGCGTGAAAATTAAGAAATTCATACACCAAATATAGTTGACCTAATGCATATTGTATTAGAAAAATAGACCAAAACTCAAAAACTTAACTTTGACTACTGACCCATGTAAATGAGGTCAGGGTCAGATGACACCTGTCAGTTAGACATGTACACCTTACAACCATTCCATACACCAAATATAGTAAACTTATTGTATATAGTATTAGAAAAATAGACCAAAACTCAAAAACTTAATTTTGACCACTGAACCATGAAAATGAGGTCAAGGTCAGATGACTTCTGTCAGCTAGACATGTACACCTTACAATAATTCCAAACATCAAATATAGTAGACCTATTGCATATAGTACAAGAAAAACAGACCAAAACACAAAAACTTAACTATAACCACTGAACCATGAAAATGAGGTCAAGGTCAGATGACAACTGCCAGTTCGACATGTACACCTTACAGTCCTTCCATACACGAAATATGCTAGACCTATTGCTTATAGTATCTGAGATATGGACTTGACCACCAAAACTTAACCTTGTTCACTGATCCATAAAATGAGGTCGAGGTCAAGTGAAAACTGTCATGAGGACCTTGCAAGGTATACACATACCAAATATAGTTGTTTTATTACTAATAATAAGAGAGACTTTAGCATTACAAAAAATCTGAACTTTTTTTCAAGTAGTCACTGAACCATTAAAATGAGGTCAATGACATTGGACATGTGACTGACGGAAAGTTTGTAACACGAGGCATCTATATATAAAGTACGAAGCATCCAGGTCTTCTACCTTCTAAAATATAAAGCTTTTAAGAAGTAAGCTAACACCGCCGCCGCCGCCGCCGGATCACTATCCCTATGTCGAGCTTTCTGCAACAAATTTGCAGGCTCGACAATAAAAATTCACAGATAGAATAAACACACTGGATTTTACGATTTCAAATATGTCTGATCAGAGATAGAATACGGTGCAAGAGGTAGAAATTCTGAAAAAAGTGGACACTGTTAAGGCCAATCGAGAACAGCGCTGCAATGATGAGGAAAATCTCAAATGGCAAGGAGTAGGACAGGACTCAACCTGGATTGTCAAAGACATTACAGATGTTGACACGAAGTAAAGGTCTGCAAAATTATAACCTTGTGCTCGAAAGGGGAAACTTTCGCACATAGGAATATGAGAGATTAAACAAGCAGCTTATTACCGTCTTAGCAAAGAGAGAGACCGATGGAGCTGTGCAATTTGTGAGCTATGGGATTAAAAAATCCAGACGCACTGGGTACGTTTTACGACTTTCTTATTTTTTATAAGGATTGTAGGATCGAGAGTGTTAGGATATGTTTTGTAGGCCCGAAAATTGGGTCTGAAAACCAGTGAATTGGGGATGGTGGTTTTGGGGTGACCTAAATTGATTTTTTTTTATTGTTAGAATAAAAACATGCATCCAATAGTGAACATAGAGTTAGTAGTTGAAAACGTCAAAGCCCTGAGAGGTATAGCCAAAATGAACCACCTTCGAGGGTATTCGCGGTTGAGGAAAGATCAGTTGATAGAGAGGTAATAGAAACGAAGACAACTCTTAAATTTCATCGTCGTCCCAAACCTCATACGAGGAAGGAGATTATCACCTAGATAAAACAACTTGGGTTGAAAGGGGTTAGCAGGGCGAGGCTGTCGATAGATCGACTGCTAAGGAAAGTGCAGGAAAAGATTTGGGAAGATAGGAAAGCCATTGGGTATAAATTGAGGTACATTCGCCGAAGAAAGTCTTTAAAGATGTATTTACTACCTTGAATATGAACCCCATCATGGCATGGATGTGCAGACCTCCCTTAAGGTCTCTCGGGTGTCACGGGTGGAACTTATAGAAGATTGGGCATTGTAAAGGGCAACCCAATGTGATCATGCACTGTACCTTTGAAAAGATTAATCCTACAGATAAGGCGGATGATGAGAACAAGATACTTTCACTCTGGAAACTAGATTTTCACCACGGCCACGCACTTGGTTGAAACCCTTGAGGAGATAGATGAAAAGATCGTAGAAAAGATTGCCTGGTGGACCTCTGACAAAACTAGTGAAATTGTAAATACTTCCTCGGTCCAGCGGGGGGTATATCCCTTCTCGAATGTACCTTTCTTCTTGGTGATTCGGAAAATCGCGGTGGTTTAATAGGAGGTATGCTGCCGTAAAGGTTCCAATACAACTTATGCTCCTTAAGACTTGCGGCAACAGGGGCCATCTTGATAGCGGTGATTGGTGGTATTGCACTGGCGAACAAGATCGTCCAGGACATCGATATAGGTGCGTGTGGAGTTGGCTGAAAAGTATTTGAACATTTCCTCTTTCATGGTGCGGTTCCAACGTTTGACAATACTCGACTTCTCTTCGGTGGAGTAGAGATCGATACCATGCTTTTGAAGCAGCTGATTTACATGTTTGTTGTAAAACTCAGTGCCTTTGTCTGTACATAGTTTCTTGGGCACACCGCTTGGAAGGCATCCCGCACCGTCACCCCCTTCTTGTTCCTGAGTGGTATCAGCCAGTCATATGTCGAGAAGACATGGATAATTTATTTCTCTGGTTGTCCCTGGAGAAGTCACTCATATCAACGAGGTCGGCCGCCCAGGTCTCTTCAACACCACCCACCGCTACACAGCGTTTATGACCGTTGTGTCGTTTGTTTTCTCCTATATTTGAGTGTGAATTCACATTACTATAAGACGTGTCACGGTACTTTTCTATCCCAAATTAATGTATCGGATTTGTCTAATGCTTAGTCCGTTGCTGTGTGTGTTACATTTTAATGGTGTGTCGTTGTTCTCCTCTAATATTTAATGCGTTTCCCTCAGTTTTAGTTTGTTACCCCGATTTTGTTTTTTGTCCATAGATTTATGAGTTTTGAACAGCGGTATACTACTGTTGCCTTTATTTATGAAACTAGCGTCGAACTGGTTTGTGCAACTCAGCTAGCTCATCGGTCCAGCGAACAGTTTTTTAACACCCAGACCGAATCGAACTTTGGTACCGATGATGGGTCCGACGATGCTGCAGTCCAAGCGTTCGTCTGTGGTAGAGTTGGGAATTGTGTTAAGCGAGGCTAAAATAGCTTCGTCACAGATGGTGTTGCGTGCGGTTGCATCCTTGTGCTGGGCATAACAAAGATCGTGGTGATATGCTGCCTGGTCAACCTGATTAATGGGTTTTGACCAAACCTTCGGGCGCCATCGGGAAGTAGTCGCTTGCTAAGTCTAGGCTCTCACCCAGTGAAGTTGTGTCCGGATAGATGCATTTCCATCGGTAATCGGTTGATTAGTTTGTTCATGAACCCTGTACCGGTTGTAGCAAAAAACTGAGACTTCTTGGCATCGCACACCTTGCAGTTGCCAACCTTCTCCGTCGTCCGTTGCTGGTCATTACCTCGCTTGTGTTAACTGTGTCCGTCTTTCTATGACTTTCACGCAGAGAATCATTGCTATTTTATTTTAATAAATGAACGTTGAAGATATTTCCTACAAGCCGCAAGAACCGTATGGTGATCCTCATGGTGTTCGACGACTTGATGTTGAGAAAACAGAACACGTGTGAAGACAACGTCGATTGTTTCTACCTGTACCAGAACTACTTCACACTGCCCAGCCAGTCGATCCGGGAGAATGCCAACGTCCCCTGTCTCTTCCAGCAGAATGCTAAGAATATCGACGACAACCGATGCGATCACTGCAACGATCTCACCAAGGAACAGTACAGTTTGATGCTCTGTGTAAGTATTGCTGGTCCAAGCCCTATGGATTTGTAACCATCGATTTTACAAGCACCAAGGCAATGGAAAATATGCAAATTAATTAAATGAGTTTTTTGAGGTATAACATAAAGAATGATCAGCCCGGAGATTTCTTTAGGGAACTGAAGTATGAAGAATATCTGGACACAGGGGAACCCCAGCCCTGCAAGTTCGAATGGCCCTTTAAATGCAATTTTGAGTGGGTTCCAGGTTGAAAATGCAGTTGCGTGATCCGTCGACCTATCTAAAGCAGTGGAGGTGATTTCAACGCATGGAACTCCACCATTGTGGTAAGGTGGAGTGATTATCTCAACCCCAATGCCAAGACGATTTGAGGCTACCAGTGCACATATACCCATGACACTTGAATCTTTCGAAGAAGAGGGATCCATATCAGCTGTGTAATACCTTCATGCGCAACTCATTGATTAGGGGCGTTCACACCAACGCTTAGGGGCGATCAACAGCATTCGATCCTATTAGATAAATGACGTTTATCAAGATTGTCGACCCTAAGCAGCGTGAGGCTCTTGTCAGGGAGTTTCAAGACACCAAACGGAAGATTCAAGCCAGTAATACATGTAATATGCGACATCGCCTGGACAAGATTGAACTTAGCCGGGACCTTTACAAGGTGTTCAAGCCTGTGATTGAGGCTTAGCGAGAGGCAGCTTCACATATCAACAAACAGATCGCAGACCTTCCTGCAACAGTGCCAGCCCTCCCTCCTCGGCCTCCCCAGTTTGCCGACCCACTACTCATTGCACCACCTACAGAAACCGTCCTTGAAGCTCGAGCACAGCAGCATTTGCAGCTCAGTATGACTACTTCCACTGACCACACCTTTGAATTGCGATCTGAAAACGATGGTATCTTCATCGGAAGCTCACCAGTTACTTTTGACGGCGATAATTTGTTCATGGATATTGTGAAGTACAAGGGAACCCTTGGCCTCTGGGAAGTCATTGTGAAAAAGAAACCAGAATCGAGCACAACGACCTTGACGACTATGCAGAGATCCTGATAAGTTCCGGTGCTATGTATAAAGGCAATTCCATCTTTTCAAGAACCCCGAAGGCGAATAAGAATTACAAGTGAAAGGGAATCGTGTCCCACATCTACCAGAAGTATAAGTTTCGCAGTGATCTGCAAACCGTGTTTTTTTTTCCAACTTCAAGCAGCTTCTCGATCGCTTGGAACTGTGTGCTGCAGCATACCGAGCAGGAAATAATGGTGTGCGCAACGAAATTGTGTCGATTATCCATGCTATGCAAAAGGGTAGATATATCAGCATCGAAGAAAATATGGCGCTTCATCATAGTATCCTATAAGTAAATGTTGCAAATCAAGAAAGGTTACGCCTGAAAGTACGGATACGGTGGTAGAGGACTGTTTGACACAATCGCCAGTTTGGCTGGACCCATGTTTACTTCCTCTGCCACCAAAACCATAGGAAGTAAGGCCGTGAGTGCAAACACCAATTCAACCTTGAGAGGTGTTGAAAAAGGGGCCACAAAGCCGTCTATAATGTGGTTAATAAAGTGACCCGCCCCCGAAAACGCAAAATGTCCACTCAACAGTCCAATGTTCAAAGCAGCAAACCGCAGCTAACCCAGTTGAACAATCTGATCTCCGGTTCTGGCATTGCTTCCATCCACGACTTTGTGCAGCGCTATGAATAAATACATAATGTCCAACATCCTTATAATCACCGAAGGGTTGACCTTCGACGAAAGTCTCCAAGAATATAAGGTTCACGAATACGAACCTCAAGCTGGTGTCAACCTGAATAATCCAGGTGAGATCCGAATCAACATCGAAACCCAAGACTTGTTCCTCCATCCCGCTGAAAGTTATCTCTTGGTAGAGGGGCGACTGTAAAAGAACCACGGTAGTGCATATGCTAATGCTAGTGTCTCTCATTCCCAATGGAATCATGTATCTCTTCAAGACTATCAGATACAATTAATGCAAGCTCTCAGGCCAGCTGATCAAACATATCAACGACCCAGTCGTTGCCATCACTATGCTGGGAATGTGATTTATCCCAACAATTTCTCCCAAATCCCAAGGTCTCAACTACCTGTGGTACAAAGATTCATCTACCGAAGCCGAGGCCGAAAACACAGGGTTTGCAGCACGTCATGGGTATATTATCACCAAGCCCTCCAATAAAAGGATCCTTTTCATTCACCGTACCCCTGATATATATTTTCGGCTTTGCAGACGATTACAACAAGATTGTGTATGGATTCAAGCACGAATTGTCACTCGTACGCGACTCGGACGACAATGCCATCCTGCTGCTGCCATCAATGACGTGGCGAAAATAAACATGAGGACGTGGCGGAAATCAACCAGAGTAAGACCTGTAGGTTTGTTCCTCACGTCCTTCCTTCCGATGAAAAAAAACTGCGGTTGTAAAAGACCATCAAGAGTAAGATCGATTGTGGTTTCTGAATACAACAGTGTGATTCTACAAGTGTTACCTAAACCTTACAGTTCCACTGGCGTTTGTCTGCCAAGAGCGGTCGGAAGAAACCGAAATACATCATTGTTGCCTTTCAGACCGATAAAAGTACGATCGGACTCAAAATGAAGCCGTGTTCGACCACTACCGGTTGCGAATTATCTTCGTTACTCTCAACGCAGAATGCTACCCGGCGGTAGACTTCAGTGCCAGTTTCACGCAAACCAAGATCGCCAGAGTGTACAAGAATGTCGCAGAGTTCTAACTTGTTCAACATGGACCGTTTCATCAGCAACTGTTTGTCATTGATGTGAGTCACCAGTCCAAGTGGTTGAAGAGTCGACCGTTGACATTCAAATCCTGATCGAGTTCGAGCCCAAAGTACCTGCAAACACCGAGGCATTTGCACTTGTGATTTCCGACAGAATCCTGTAGTTTGAATCCGATGGTCAGAAGATGAACGTCGTGTACAAAAAGTAAAAAAAGGATAAAATTCACCTACAAGTAAATCCTCTTTGCCAGCCGCCATGCCGAAGTCTACGCGATCGTGGTGAAGTTAATTAAACAACTGAGAAGTATGGCGGTATCGAAGAGTGGAAGCAAAAATATGTGACAATGGTGTACCATAAATAAATGGATAACACATGGTTGCAGCAAATTGCTAAAATCACCAACCCCAATCATGGGTTTTCCTTCATCTTTCTGGAAATGATAACCAAATCCTTACCCGGTTCAACCCCCACTGCAACTCCAGGAATCCAAGACCTACGAGATGGCATTGGTAAACCTGGTAAACCAATAATTCCATCCCTAACATTCATATGCATACAGGTAACCATTCCTTCCGCTACTCTCCCGATGATGGTGCCAAATGATTTTCCATCGCACTGAGCACAGGTTCCTATGACATCGAAGACATCAACAATGAAACCCAGCAACAGCTACGGCTCAACAAACACAAAACGAAGATCATCATCGATGCCAACCGGGCGACCCTAAAAGAGACGCTGACCCTCGCCAAACTCTATCAAGTAGACTTCAAAGTTGTTAATAACATCAACACCGTCTTGGGATTCAAGTGGCAGATTTACACGTTCAGTATGATCACAAACGGTTATACAGAAGGGTAGCACATTGTAAATATCATCAGAATCAGCAGCATTCTAGTGAATAGTGATATCAACCATGAAGTTATGTAAATGGTACACAGCAGTCTTCAATCTACAGCTTCTGTTCCCGCAGACGGTCCTGGTATGAAAATCATTCAAACCCCCCAGCACCTATTGGTAGTATACGCGCCAGTGATCTTGCGAACCAGCAATCGCATGCAAACATATCTCAACGATCAAGACGGTAGGCTCATCGATCTCAGAGGTGAACATCTCACTATCCGTTTTCATCTTCTTGCGTTTGCACAGTGAATCCCAGTGGCAACGGTCTCTACCTCAAATCCTCAAACGCCCAGATTACCTATGGGTATGGACTCTAATGGGAGCGTGTTCAGCAATTCCACGACGGAGCCGTTCTGATCTTATATTTAGATGCTTACAGTCCCTTTAAAAACATTCCCCTCCTCGGTATGCTCTTATAAAATAAATGAACGATTTAGATTCTTGGTACCGACAGACTATAGTCAATGTGTGTGGAATCAACTCGATGCAGAAATTTGAAGGTATCAAAATACCTTGAATGCATATAAACGTTCGGACAAAGCTGTATCTGTAGCACTGGGTGCTTGTTCTGTGGTTAGTTTGGTATTAACCAGCAGTACCCTGGGTTCAGCTTTGACCGGTACAGGTGTTATAGCCATAATTCCTCTGGGGTTTTTAGCTTGCTTGAATGCTACCACCGTAATGGATCTCACACTAATTTCTAGGCATGTAATAATAAAAAACGAAACACCCACGATACCTTGCGATTGCCAAAGTCCAAAAAGTCCTTGGTTGAGCAAGCATGTGTCAGCTCTGCTTTAGCTAATGATGAACAGATCTATGATGTCGAGTTTGGGAAAGTCGTCACCTGCCTCAAAAACTACTATGACCATAAAGATTAGCAGCAGCAACCCGTGTCCAATTTCAGCGAGGATCTGTCAAAATGTTCCTTTTAGGTTCTTCCCACCATCCCAAATTCAATGGTTTTAGACCCGATTTTCAGGCTTAAACAACATATCCTAACACTTCCAATCATACCGTCCTTATCAAAAATATAAAAGTCATGGTAATCATAGCCGGTGCGCCTGTTTTTTTTTTCATCCCATAGCTCACGATTTGCACAGTTCCATCGGTCTCTCTCTTTTCCCCGACGGTGGTCAGCTGTTTGTTTAGTCTTTCACATCCCCAAGTGCGGATATTTTCCCCTTTCCAGCACAACGTTATAATTTTTGAAAACCCACACTTTGTGTTAACATCTTTAATGTCTTTGACAATTCAGGGTGAGTCCTGACCTACTTTTAAGAGTTTCCTCATCAGTATTTTCCAAAATTTCTACCTCTTGCGCAATATTCTCTCTCTGGTCAGACATATTTGTAATCTTACAATCCATTGTGTTTACTATCTGCGGATGTTTCTTGGTGTGTTTTCTTTCTTCCACAAAGATACATTTTCCCAGGACCCCAACCCCATTTTTCCCCTTCAACCCCAACCATCAACGTTTTCCCTGCTTAACCTCGTCAACGAGCGTGCAAGATTTTCGGATTTTTCGGTCAGGTCCTAGCAGAAATTCCCTTCAAAATGTTCACGCGTATTTCGATATTTAAGTCCTTCGTTACTCCGCAGAATAAATTGACTATATACCATTTGTTCCTCTCTTTATAAGCTTCCAAATGAGATATAAGGTAGATCTGTAATAAAGGGCTGAAGGGTCAGAGAATTCCATTCCATTATTCAAAATATCCATTTCATTATTCAAAATTGACTGTTTCTTGTTTTTCACACGAATTTTGGCATTTAGGTCACCCGTAACCCCTTAAATGGTCATTGCGGCACATATTGTTTTTTCTCAATTTAGTCATCTACTATTTCGACATTTAAGTCCGTCGTTACTCCTCTAATATGCGTTGCCAAAAATATTGACTATATACCTTTTGTTCCTCTGGCAATACGCTTTCGATCAAGGTATAATATATATCTGTAATTACGGGCTGAAGGGTCATAGCAGTCCATTCCATTATTCAAAATATCCATTTCATTATTCACAATAGACTATTTCTTTTTTTTGGCATTGATGTCCTCTGTAACCTCTGTAATGGTCATTTCGGCACATATCGATTATACTGAGTTTATTCCTCCATCCGTAAGCTTTAACTTGGTGTATATTTATTTTCCTTAATTAGGAGCTGATGGGTTGCAACAGTCCATTCCATTATTCAAAATAAGTTATTTCTCAATGTTCACGCGTATTTCGATATTTAAATCCTTCGTTACTCCTGTAATATCCGTTGCGGGACATATTGACTATATACATTTTGTTTCTCTACCAATAAGCTTTCGATCGAAGTATAATATATATCTGTAATTAGGGGCTGAAGGGTCCTGCCAGTCCATTCCATTATTCAAAATATCCATTTCATTATTCAAAATTGGCTATTTCTCAATGTTCACGCGTAATTCGATCTTTAAGTCCTTCGTTACTCCTGTAATATGCGTTGCGGAACAAATTGACTATATTCCTTTTGTTCCTCTTTTAATAAGCTTACGATTGAGGTATAATATATATCTGTATTAGGGGTTGAAGGGTCCTGCCAGTCCATTCCATTATTCAAAATACCCATTTCATTATTCAAAATTGGCTATTTCTTAATTTTCACGCGTATTTTGGCAATTAGGTCTTCTAATATTTGTTGCGGAACATATTGACTATATACATTTTGTTCCTCTTGTAATCAGGTTTCGAATGAGGTATAACATTTATCTATAATTAGGGGCTAAAGGGTCGCCGCAGTCCATTCTATTATTCAAAATATCCATTTCATTATTCAAAATTGGCTATTTCTTAATTTTCATGCGTATTTTGGGATTAAGGTCTTCTAATATTCATTGCGGAACATATTGATTATAAGCATTATGTTCCTCTTGTAATCAGCTTTCGAATGAAACATTAGGTTTATCTATAATTAGGGCCAAAGGATCGCCGCACTCCATTCCATTATTCAAAATATCCATTTCATTATTCAAAATGGGCTATTACTTAATTTTCATGCGTATTTTCGCATTTAGGTCTTCTAATATTCATTGCGGAATATATTGATTATAAGCATGTTGTTCCTCTTGTAATCAGCTTTCGAATGAAATAAAAGGTTTATCTATAATTAGGGGCTAAAGGGTCGCCGCGTTCCATTCTATCATTAAAAATATCCATTTCATTATTCAAAATTGGCTATTTCTTAATTTTCACGCGTATTTTGGCATTTAGGTCTTTTTATATTCGTTGCGGAACATATTGACTATATACATATTGTTCCTCTTGTAATCAGCTTTCGAATGAGGTATAAGATTTATCTATAATTAGGGGCTAAAGGGTCGCCGCAGTCCATTCCATTATTCAAAATATCCATTTCATTATTCAAAATTGGCTATTTCTTAATTTTCACGCGTATTTTGGCATTTAGGTCTTCTAATATTCATTGCGGAACATATTGATTATAAGCATTATGTCCCTCTTGTAATCAGCTTTCGAATGAAATATAAGGTTTATCTATAATTAGGGGCTAAAGGGTCGCCGAACTCCATTCCATTATTCAAAATATCCATTTCATTATTCAAAATTGGCTATTTGTTAATTTTCATGCGTATTTTGGCATTTAGGTCTTCTAATATTCATTGCGGAACATATTGATTATAAGCATGTTGTTCCTCTTGTAATCAGCTTTCGAATGAAATATAAGGTTTATCTAAAATTAGGGGCTAAAGGGTCGCCGCAATCCATTCCATTATTCAAAATATCCATTTCATTATTCAAAATTGGCTATTTCTTAATTTTCACGCGTATTTTGGCATTTAGGTCTTTTTATATTCGTTGCGGAACATATTGACTATAAGCATGATGTTCCTCTTGTAATCAGCTTGCGAATGAGGTATAAGGTTTATCTATGATTAGGGGCTAAAGGGTCTCTGCACTCCATTCCATTATTCAAAATATCCATTTCATTATTCAAAATTGACTTTTTCTTAATTTTCACCGTATTTTGGCATTTAGGTCTTCTAATATTCGTTGCGGAACATATTGACTATATACATTTTGTTCCTCCCGTAATCAGCATTCGAATGAGGTAGAAGATTTTTCTATAATTAGGGGCTAAAGGGTCGCCGCAGTCCATTCTATTATTCAAAATATCCATTTCATTATTCAAAATTGACTTTTTCTTAATTTTCACGCGTATTTTGGCAATTAGGTCTTCTAATATTCGTTGTGGAACATATTGACTATATACATTTTGTTCCTCTTGTAATCAGCTTTCGAATGAGGTATAAGATGTATCTATAATTAGGAGCTAAAGAGTCGCCGCAGTCCATTCCATTATTCAAAATATCCATTTCATTATTCAAAATTGGCTATTTCTTAATTTTCACGCGTATTTTGGCATTTAGGTCTTCTAATATTCATTGCGGAACATATTGATTATAAGCATGTTGTTTCTCTTATGATCAGCTTTCGAATGAAATATAAGGTTTATCTGTAATTAGGGGCTAAAGGGTCGCCGCACTCCATTCCATTATTCAAAATTGACTATTTCTTAAATTTTCACGCGTATTTTGGCATTTAGGTCTTTTTATATTCGTTGCGGAACATATTGACTATATACATAGTATTCCTCTTGTAATCAGCTTGCGAATGAGGTATAAGGTTTATCTATAATTATGGGCTAAAATGTCGCAGCAGTCCATTTTATTATTCAAAATATCCATTTCATTATTCAAAATTGGCTATTTCTTAATTTTCACGCGTATTTTGGCATACAGGTCTTCTTATATTCATTGCGGAACATATTGATTATAAGCATGTTGTTTCTCTTGTAATCAGCTTTCGAATGAAATATAAGGTTTATCTATAATTAGGGGCTTAAGGGTCGCCGCACTCCATTCCATTATTCAAAATATCCATTGCATTATTCAAAATTGACTATTTCTTAATTTTCACGCGTATTTTGGCATTTAGGTCTTCTTATATTCGTTGCGGAACATATTGACTATAAGCGTGATGTTCCTCTTGTAATCAGCTTGCGAATGAGGTATAAGGTTTATCTATAATTAGGGGCTAAAGGGTCGCCGCACTCCATTCCATTATTCAAAATATCCATTTCAGTATTCAAAATTGGCTATTTCTTAATTTTCACGCGTATTTTGGCATTTAGGTCTTCTAATATTCGTTGCAGAACCTATTGACTATATACATTTTGTTCCTCATGTAATCAGCTTTCGAATGAGGTATAAGGTTTATCTTAAATTAAGGGCTAAAGGGTCGCAGCAGTCCATTCCATTATTCAAAATATCAATTTCATTATTCAAAATTGGCTATTTCTTAATTTTCACATGAGGTATAAGGTTTATCTTTAATTAGGGGCTAAAGGGTCGCAGCAGTCCATTCCATTATTCAAAATATCCATTTCATTATTCAAAATTGGCTATTTCTTAATTTTCACGCGTATTTCGGCATTTAGGTCTTCTAATATTCGTTGCAGAACATATTGACTATATACATAGTATTTCTCTTGTAATCAGCTTCCGAATGAGGTATAAGGTTTATCTCTAATTATGGGCTAAAAGGTCACAGAAGTCCATTTCATTATTCAAAATATCCATTTCATTATTCAAAATTGGCTATTTCTTAATTTTCACGCGTATTTCCGCATTTAGGTCTTCTAATGTTCGTTGCGGAACATATTAACTATATGCATGTTATTCCTCTTGTAATCAGCTTTCGAATGAGGTAGAAGGTTTATCTATAATTAGGGGCTAAAGGGTCGCAGCAGTCCTTTCCATTATTCAAAATATCCATTTCATTATTCAAAATTGGCTATTTCTTAATTTTCACGCGTATTTTGGCAGTTAGGTCTTCTAATATTCGTTGTGGAACATACTGACTATATACATTATGTTCCTCTTGTAATCAGCTTTCGAATGAGGTATAAGATTTATCTATAATTAGGGGTTAAAGGGTCGCCGTACTCCATTCCATTATTCAAAATATCCATTTCATTATTCAAAATTGGCTATTTCTCAATGTTCAGGCGTATTTCGATATTTAAGTCCTTCGTTACTCCTCTTAAATGTGTTGCGAAATATATTGACTATATACATTTTGTTCCTCTCTTAATAACCTTTCGATTGAGGTAGAATTTATATCTGTAATTAGGGCTGAAGGGTCACAGCAGTCCATTCCATTATTCAAAATATCCATTTCATTATTCAAAATTGGATAACATGTTTAACCCCGTTACATTATTTATGTATGTGCCTGTTCCAAGTCAGGAGTCTGTAATTTATTGGTTGTCATTTGTTTATGTGTTACATATTTGTTTTTCGTTCATTATTTTGCATAAATAAGGCCGTTAGTTTTTTCGTTTGAATTTTTTTACAATGTCTTATCGGGGCCTTTAATAGCTGACTATGCGGTATGGGCTTTGCTCATTGTTGAAGGCTGTACGTCGAGCTATAGTTGTTAATGTCTGTGTCATTGTGGTTTTTCTGGATATTTGTCTCATTGGCAATCATACCACATCTTCTTTTTTATCATATTTCCTCATTTTTATGCATATAGTCCTCCGTAAACCGTCTTATGGTCATTTCGAATCAAAATATAGCTATAGTGTCACAGTTAATTTTTTTTAATATTTTTTTCACTATTCACCGCTTCAATTTGAATAATGAAACATAAACCATTTCATTATTCATTTTTCAATATTGAATAGTGAATAATGAACTATTTCATTATTCATTATTGAATAATGAATAATGAACTATGAATAATGGACGTACTTCAGCGCGGTGTTGAATATGCACTATTTTGTAATAAAATTTAAAGGAACCAGAAAAACTAATCGAGGCCCTAAAAATTGAGATATTGTCAACCGGAATGCGAGAAAATCGCATATACTATAATGGTCAGGTCAATAATGGGATATCATATCGTCAATAGTATGGGACCAGTTCACATCTATAATCATCAATAAGCTTGAAAGAATACAGTGACAACCTGTGAGATTTATAAAAGGAGAGTTCAAATCTAGAGAAGTTGGTTGCGTCTCAAACACGCTCACAAAACTGAAACTACAGGACATACAGACAAGACGCTCAAGTCAGAATATTTCTGTACGAGGTGGTCGCAGTGCTATAGAACCAGACAATTTAACAAAAAAAGCTCGTCCAAAAAGAACACTAAATTGCTGTCAAGGGCCCGATTTGACAATTATCAGTCAAGAAATGTTGTAAACAAACATGCAGATAAAAAACTACACGAAGTGTTTTGAGATCTCAACGAGTAAAATACAACAATATTCTAACTCATTTTTCGTATAAACAGTATTCGAATAGAACCACATTGAAGAAGCGTAGTGCGTACACCGAGCGTTGACAGCCGTTATAAAACTACTCTCGTGCATCGTCAATACATCGACGGCGCTCTCTCTACCGTTGTATTAAAGCCAGTATTTGTATCCAAAACGTTCTCCTACAGATACAGATCTAAAAGGATCATGGTACAAGATCGAAATATACTAGGAGGTGTCCCCTCTATATATTTTTTAATGACCATGATCGTTAAACTATGAAACTGTTTATTTTTTACTACACGCGTCACCTACATAAATTTAAGAATGGAGATGGGGAATGTGTCAAAGTGACAACAACCCGACCATAGAGCAAACCACAACCGAAGGCCACCAATGGGTCTTCAATGCAACGAGAAACTCCCGCACCCGGAGGAGTCCTTCAGCTGGCCCCTAAACAAATATGTATACTAGTTCAGTGATACCGGACGGCATACTGAACTCCGAATTATACACAAGAAACAAAAATTAAAAATCATACAAGACTAACAAAGGCCAGTGTTTTTTGGAAATCTCAAACCCCCCTTCTTAATACTCCCACTTTTAAACAAATTGACGCCCTCTCCCTCTGACTTGTTAGAGAAAAGATCTTGCCATATCGCCATTTGCATGAAAGAGGCAATTATCTCTTATGGAACTCCTCTCAAACCACACAACAGAATTTCATGATAATAAGGACATACTAAGTAGATTTGCATATCGACAAGAAATTACAATTCATTTTTTTTTCTAGAAGTTACGCCCCTTTGAACTTATGTGCTTCGATATACCTCTGCAACAGTTTGTCGTCGCAACTCCTATGAAACCACACTACAGAATTTCATGAAACCTTGTAGATAATAAGGACATACTATGTAGATGTACATATCGACAGGAAATTATAATTCATTTTTGTTCTTATACAACTTTTTTTTCTTACAGTTATTTTATTTCTCCAGTGACAATGTGGGGACGTGGGGCATGTGAGCGCGCTCACTAAGGTTTTTTAATTTTATTTCTCCACGAAAATATTTGCACATTATTTGGGGTATGGCCAAAAGAGTATGTATTTGGTCATTTTTAGAGTAACATGATAGCCTGAGATCCTGGCTGACTGCTCGACAGAAGAGCCAGGCGGAATACAACCTGGTTTGTCAATAGGATATTAGGATGTTACGAATTCATTGCAAATGATTTTTTATTTTATATTTGACATGCAAATTAAAAAAAAAATTAGGTATATTGAATAACATCGTGAATCATTTCAGTTAATTAACGATTGACAACATGTTAGATTTAGTAAGGTTGCCGGGCTATAAGGAGGTGTGACACCAGGTGGGGTTCATATCGGGAGTACGGGGCATTAAGCAGCTTTTGAGATCGATGGACTCGTGAATATTTTGGTCTTTTTGGTTGTACATTTTTATTGTAGGAAATCTGGTAGCGGCAATTTTTAAGCTTCTTGTTCAGAAAAATTCAGTAGGCATATTTATTAATACATAAAATTGAGAATGGAAATGGGGAATGTGTCAAAGAGACAACAACCTGACCATATAACCAACAACAGCAGAATGAAATATATATGTCAGCCCTTTCCTGTCAGAATAAAATGGTCCGATAATAGCATGTTATGATTAATAGAAATCGTTTATTACTAGTACCTGGGGTTTTCAGTAATGATGTAGCCTTTTAAAGCCGACTATATGGTATACGGTTTTGTCATTGATGAAGGCAGTAGGTTGCCTATAGTTGCTTACATGGACTTTAATTGTACTTCGCGTTGGTGGATAGTTGTCTCATTGGCAATCATACGGTTTGTTACCACATCTCCTTATTGTAAATACCTGAATAATCCAGTCGTAATATTCCACTGACCAACGACTATTTCATTAACCTAGTAATTAGGAGAGATTAATTATTTTGAGGGACTGAACTAGTCGGGATGTTTTTTTTTTATATAGTTTCCGAACGAAAGTCCACGTCAGTAATAAAAATAAAACTGGGATCCTGTAAACATGCAATTTTTGTTTTGCTTTTTTTTTGACGCATTTGCTGTAATTAATGGATTAAAATTACTTAGGTATATATTCCACATGGAGGTACCACGACTTACATGAGGATTATACACCGAAGAAGAACCCTAGCGCCATCTATCGTCATAATGATCGTTAGCATAATACAACGATGACATTTAACACTTCGACATTTCACACATCGACAATTCACGAATCGACAAGTCACATGTTACAAGTTACAAAACATCAATATACAAAAAGACAATTTACCAATAAAGAATTTTGAAATCTACAAGTTACAAATTGACAATTAACAAATGAAGAATGTTGAATTTTGATACAAAGATACAAGTTACAAATCGATAATTTACGAATGAAACATCATAAAATTGCACAGTATTCTGGATCACATTCGCAATTATATTAACTGTATAGTCTATTGGATTGAATTTTCAGACATCCGTATTTTCCGGAAATAATCTGGACTTGTCCGTATTTTCACTACTGCTTACTTTCTCTTCCTCGCCTGTCTATTACAGGGAAAACGGTACTATTTATTCTGCCATAGGCGACAATACTAACAATTCCTAAATTTACCACTTTTTATAATAAAAACCTGGATAAAACAGTTATGTGTGGTGTTAGTACTTTATTATTCTATTTTAAAAATTAAAGCCAAATAGTATCATGACCAATTTCCAACGGAGCTTGTTTATATGTTATCCATGCCCACCGTCATTTTACAACATTTTTTTGAAATTTTGGAAGCCTTTTCGAATAATTCTCTAGAAAATATTTCAATAGGTTTTAAAATTTATATTTTAAATTTACACACTGCAGTTATTCATAGATAATTAAAAAATATATTGTACCCTTACATCCAATCACAGCGCTCCTAATTTGACTTCCTTCATCTGCCTTGGGTACACAAAAGGCCAACCTAATGCTGGGAAAATGTAATACTACCGTTTTCCCTACACTGTAGTATTACATTTTCCCAGCATACAGGGAAAACGGTAGTATTACATTTTCCCAGCATTAGGCAAGACAGGTGAAGGAAGTCAACTTAGGAGCGCTGTGATTGGATGTAAGGGTACAATATATTTTTTTATTTATCTATGAATAACTGCAGTGTGTAAATTTACAATATACATTTTAAAACCTATTGAAATAGTTTCTAGAGAATTATTCGAAAAGGCTTCCAAAATTTCATAAATTTGGTGCAAAATGACGGTGGGCATGGATAACATAAACAAGCTCCGTTGGAAATTGGTCATGATACTATTTGGCTTCAATTTTTAGAATACAGTGATAAAGTACTAACACCACACATAACTGTTTTATCCAGGTTTTTATTATAAAAACTGGCAAATTTAGAAAATGTTAGTATTGTCGCCTATGGCAGAATAAATAGTACCGTTTTCCCTACAAATGGATGCCACGACAAAACTGCACCTGTGGATATTGTGACAAATCACCGTCAAGTACGTATCAAATCAGTTATAAACTGTTAAATATATATACCGTTAATTCCGTTAACTTGCATTCCACGTTTATTCAACAAATACGAACTGTAATTGTTTATTTCTATGAATTGAACTGCAAATTCTACTTTTGTTTTTGACTTGATATTAACATTGCTTTGAACGTTCATATATTTCTTTCGTGCATATTGTAAATATTGTATTTTTATTTCTTTCAGTTTACCAAACAATACACACTCTGTAAAACTCCTGTATCATTTCTGGTGGAATTATAATCTACAATCTTCACACACAAGTTGTTATTCTTTATAATTTGCCGAGATTGCGATACAATCCCATGGTTATACTAGCTGAGTCAGGCTCAGCATAGTAAATTGACGACAACCTGTCTTTACATATCCAGACAAGGAACGACAACATAACAACGTTTATACCTTTACACTGACAGTGGACTACATAACTTGTGTGTACTAGGCAGCAACCCAACAACGTTGAGTCAACATGGATCCCAGTCATGTGGAACAACAAGAAGAGATACAGCCCCCAGAGGGAAATGTCCCAGATCTAGAACTATTACAAAATCCGTCTAATACCACACATTTAGATGAAAATCCCGAGACTAGGCGAGTACGGGATCTCACCGAAAAAGGTACAGGAGCCTACACACAAAAACGTAACAAGTTCTGTGAGGAATTAGAGGTCCTTTGGTCAGATATAACAACCCAGTTATTGGAAATCACCACACCTCCCAATGAACTTCAGCAAGTCTTAACAGCCCAGGACAATCTTGTAAAAGCCTGTACAAATTATCGTAGGCTCACAGACGAATATCTGGACTTTCTAAAAAGGACCAGAACGTTGGACAGTCAAAAAGACATAGAAGCATGTAACCTTACATTGGATCTCCGTCTGTCCAAAGTGGAACTGGCCATGGAATCTTTTACTATACTATAGGTATACAGAGATTATGGAAGAGGCTTGACGAGCGGTATGGTGCTCCAGAAATGTTGGAAACCTCTCTCATGAGTAAACTTGCCAAATTCACTACCTTGACGAATAAAGATAACGCACGTCTCTGTGAACTGTCTGACATTCAATCAGAAATAGAATATCACAAGGAAAATCCCAAGCTGGGATGTTTGCTAGCATATTTTGACTCTTCGTCCTGGATAAATTCAATTGTTGAAAAATTACCGTACGGACTCCACGAAAAGTGGACAACGAGGGCTACAAGATACAAGTCTAAATATGAAGTTGCTTTTCCACCTTTCACAGAATTCTCTGCCTTCATCAGGGAAATAAGCAAAACAAAGAACGATCCTGGGTTCATCTTTGGGTCAAAAGTCACACCAAATACAAAAAGTGCTGCGCCAAGGTCTACGTCTTACCCTAAGACTAAAGTTGGCGCTCATAAAACAGCAGTTGAGCATCAATCTGGAGACGCTAGCAAACAAGGTCTTTGTATTCTGCACAATACAAAGCATTCCTTAAATAAATGTCGAGCGTTCCGAGCCAAGTCAATAGAGGAGCGCAAAGGTATTTTAAAAGAAAACAATGTATGTTACAAGTGTTGTGATTCTACCACACACAGGAGCCGGGAATGCAATGCACGCATAAGTTGTAAAGAATGTGGAAGTAAACAACACACTATCGCACTTCACATCACTAGACCACAGCAACCTGCAAGTTCTCAGTCTAGCTCACCTAAGCAAGCCTACGGCGGGGAGCCTATAGAATCGGCTGAAACTAAGGCAACCTCAGTTAACTCTACCTGTACTGCGGGAAATCTTGTGCTAAAATACTTCCTGTGAATGTTTATCACAAAGATAACCAGGATAAAGTTATTCGCATGTACGCCATCATTGATGACCAAAGCAACCGGTCACTAGCATCGCCCGAATTCTTTAATCTTTTCGACGTCAAAGATAAACCGGAGAACTATACTTTATCAACATGCTCCGGCAAAGTAGTCACTTCCGGGAAAAAAGGAAGAGGTTTCATCATGGAATCAATCAATGGTAATGGCAAGTTTGACCTTCCTGTACTGATTGAATGTGATCATATTCCCAATAATAGGGATGAAATACTTACTCCTGAAGTAACAATGCATCACCCTCATTTAAAAGAACTTAGGGGTAGCATTCCACCAATAGAGGAAAATTGCCAAATTCTTGTCTTAATTGGCAGAGACCTTATAGAGGCACACCATGTCCTCGATCAGCGCATAGGACCACCCAGAACTCCATATGCACAACAATTGAAACTTGGTTGGGTAGTGATAGGAGAAACCTGCATTAACAAGCAGCATGTTCCTCTAGAGTTAAATGTTAAAATAACCAACATTTTACCTACATTACAACCTTCAACCTTTCAACCATGCATAAGCAAGTTTGACATCCGGGAAAATTACACAGACCCTGTAACGAAACATTTACAATCGCCACTCTTTGAAAAAACAAGGGACGATGATAAGCCTGGACAGTCATATGAGGACAAAATGTTCATGAAACAGATGGACAACGAATTTGTCAGAGACTCGGAAGGAAGTTGGGTAGCACCGTTACCGTTCCGAGTGCCAAGCTAGCCATTGCCAGGCAACAGACCACATGCTGTTCACCGTGCTAACATGTTAGACGCCAGTCTGAATAGAAACCCAGTACCGCGGGAACATTTTCTTACATTTATGAGTAAAATCTTAGACAATAATCACGCAGAGCTCGCTCCACCATTACACGAACATGAGGAGTGCTGGTATTTGCCATTGTTTGTAGTCTCGATGCACCAGAGTTATCGTTCTTACAGCCAACAATAACGTCTGGTGTCAATTGTAGAGATGTATGTTATATTCATGAGCCTCGTGTCCATTTTTCGGATTTTTTTGCTAAAACGCGATTGGATGGTATTTACATGTTGGATAATAAACTCCTCCCTTACTTCAATAACAACAACGTGGTCGAAGAGCACGTGTATCGTGCGGTTTTATTTTAAAGAGGAGAGTTTTATCTTTTATTCATGTTATTTAGATGCATTTAGGAATGATTTGTGTTAAAAGCGAGATGACAAAATATTTTCATTGAATGTGTAAAACTCCTGTATTTAAGAATTGAATGCTCTTTTTTGTAAATTTATTGGGGTGTAAAAGCGTTGACCGAAGTACATTTTGTATGAAGCGCGGAAGCGCTTCATACTTTAAATGTGCGCACGGTCAACGCTTTTACAACCCTATAAAGTTACAAAAAAAAGCTTTCAATACTTATAATTACATTTTTACCTATAGGATCATGAAAACACGCCTTTTGTCAAGTTTTTATTTTATTTACCTGTGCACTTTATTGTTGGACCTCGTGTCATCATGAATGAGAAGTTTTATTGAGTGATACAACTGCTTAAGGAATAACACATTATGTGCAGTTAGCCAATCAGAATAATTTATTGTAATGAAACATACATCTAATGTAATTATTTAGATATAAAAGAATATCTTAATAAGGATTCTACTGTATAAGTATTTCCATATACATCCTTGGTTAAAAAATAATATATATTGTTTTTGGTATAAAGAAACATTATAAATCTTGAACCCATTCACCACCTCATCAAAAGATGAATGATTGAACCATTTATTTGAAAAGGCAAGTTTTAATTTCAGCCCATTGGTGGCACCACTCTCGTTTTTTTTAATGCGGAAAAAATATATGGGCTGATTATATAGGGAATAACCACAACAGACTGCATCGGCCCCTCTGAGACAGTCAGTGAAAACTTCTAGATACGCCACTCACGGCCACTTCATGTATATTGACATATATACACGCTTTGTGTATTGACTATATTATATCAACAAAATCGGGGTTTTAATGGGGTCACGGTGGGGGTGGTACACAAATCGCTGATTTGTCAGTATCAATACAATAGCGAATATATTGTGTTTATCTTGACAACAACTGATAGTACTTTTACTCCCCCCTTCCATTTCGGAAAGATGATTGATTTGTTGTTAGGAAAATACGTCATGCATGCATTTTCCAGAGAATGCAAGCTGTATATACCAAGCAGCTATATATATATATATATATATATACTGATTGGTCATTATATTGGGTATCAAAAATAAAGTTTTACCAGGGCCGTAACTACATTGAGGCAAATGAGGCAAATGCCTCATGTTTGAAATCCCCCCCTCCCCCCCCCCCCAAAAAAAAAAAACTGAAACAAAAAGATTGTCAAATTGTTTTGACGGAAAGTGTCTTGCAAGAAGCCAGTTCTCTTCACTCTCTGGTGTAGCCCCTTCATGTTTTTCGTGATCCATGTTTCTACACTTTTAGTTATCAGAGTTGATGGTCTATTGTTTGTACTTCTATGTCCCAGGTTTGTCTTTTGTTAATTTATTGTCCTACTTAATGACTATAGTCTGAGTGTTGATTTTCATTTGTAAACGTGTGGTTTTGCAATGTTGCATGCCAACCGATGTCAAGACAATGTGCGAGAAAATATTTTAAGAATATTCAATATACGATGCTACAAGACACAGAAATATATCGTCGTTTCTGCATGGAGAATTGAACTTGATATCAAAGAGAACAAAACTGGTTTTTTTTTTCGTAGATAAAACTAGAAGGCTGACATGGTTTAAATTGAAATATGGTCACCAATTCCACGGTATCAAAAAAACTATAAAAAAACCAACAACAATGTATTGCCATATGACCTTTTACATTGAAGGGTTACCCTTGCATTAAGTCATGTTCAGACTCTTTTAACAGAAAAAAGGAATATTGAGTACACGTGCACGGAACCTAATCGCACACAAAGTCAATGTATAGAAAAATACGAATGATCAATTGTTAAAGTTTAATTCCTGTTTTTCATTTTGATAGTCTCCAACAATAAAAGAATCATTAATATCGTAAAACAAGGTCAAGATGGTCCCTAGTGTCGACTTTAACAGTACTAGTACTAAAAGTATAATACTGCACTGTCACTATATTTAAATCTAGTCATAAAAAAATCACCAAAGTCTAAGTACAATACAAGACAAGAACAGACAGACAGATTCGGTATTAAGGATTATGAGAATTACGATTTTTGCTTTATCCATCATATATATATATATATATATATATATCGATCTTTTTTTTAATGTTATCCCTAAAACATAAAAGTCTTAAAATACAACGAATTTTTATACGACCCCAAAAAAAATTTGGGATCGTATAATGGTATGATGTCGTCGTCCGAAGACACATTGGTTTCCGGATAATAACTTTAGTTTAAGTAAATAGATCTTCTTGAAATTGTTTCAGAAGTTTCAATACCACAAAAGGAAGGTTGGGATTGATTTTGGGGATGATGGTCCTAACTGATTAGGAATTAGGGGTCAAAAGGGGCCCAAAAGAAGCATTTTTCTAGTTTCAGGATAATAACTTGTGTAGAAGTATTTCAAATGCTCTGAAATCATACCGCAATGTTTAAAACCACAAGTAGAAGGTTTGGATTCATTTTAGGGGTTATGGGGCCAAAGTTTAGGAATAAAGGTCCAAAAAGGGGTCAAAACAAGCATTTTTCTAGTTTCAAGACAATAACTTATGTGTAATTGTATGGATCTCTCTGAATTTGTACCACAATGTACCATATAACAAAGGGGAGGCTGGGATTAAGTTTTGGATTAATTGCCCAAAATATGTAGGAATAAGGGGCCAAAAAGAAGCATGTTTCTAGTTTCCAAACAATCATGACAATAACTTGTGTTTAAGTGTATGGATCTCTCTGAAATTGTACTACAAGGTTCAATACTGCTATGAAAAGCATGGGATTGAGTTTAAGGGTTATTGCTCCAAGGGGGTTTCAAAAAGCGGGGGGGGGGGGGGATTTTTTGTTTACCATTTTTTGAAGAGCTTCCTTTTTTTCAAATTTTTTTAAATTTCGAATTTTGAAAAGTTTCAAGAAGAAATCTTCAATTGCACAGTATTGTGCAATAGATTTGTTAAATCTTTGACCACATTAATTTTGTGACAAAAACCTATATTATGTAAAAAATTTGATCACAATCCAAATTCAGACAGAATCAAGCTTGAATATTGTGACCAAATTTGCCCCAACTGTTCAGGGTTCAACCACTGTGGTCGTATAAAGCTGCGCCCTGCGGAGCACCTGGTTGTTATTGCTATGAGACCAGAATATTGTTGAAAAAATAGCTCAGAATGCACGATTTTGCATTATTTTTCTCAGAGCGTCTGGGGGCCTTCAGCGCCAGCCCCCCCCCCCCCCCCCGACCCCTCGCCAAAATTTTTTTGCCTCGCTACGCTCGGCGAATATTTTGCCTCACTTTTAAAAGAGACTAGTTACGGCCCTGTTTACCTTTGATTTATTTATTTTCTTTCTTTCAAATTTCAAGATATGTATACTTGACTGTGATGTTAAACCAAGGAGTTGTATATATATAGTATCCTTCTGGAAAATGCATGCAACAAATCAACCATCTTTCCAAAATGGAAAGGGCCTTAGTAAATAGTTAAACCTCATAGATTTAATCATATTGACTTTATTTTGTTTTCAGTTTTGCTATTATCCTGACACGGTAGAAATTTGACATAACTGCTATACCTCAAATTAAACATCATGGTGCTTTTTGGTGTATATAATTAAGTAAAAATAATTCAGCTGGCCGGGAGGTGGGTTGCATTTGAAATTAATAAAATGAATATTTTTCACATTTACATATATTAAGATTTAATAAAACACTTCGAATTCAATATTGTAAATCTTTCATTTTATACGGATCTTTTTTCTAAATGCTAACATTGTCTCGCTGTTTTATACGGCTAATAGTTCATGCGATGGTAAAGGCCCTTCTCTATATCTTTGGGAACAAAGAGGGGGGATTTATCATCACACGAAAAAGATGCAATTGTTGCTCCTTGTTGACGGCCTCACTGGTTTTGAGAAGAAAACAGTGCTGTCCATTTGTTTGTATATGCGTGTAGGGATTAACCCCCCAAAAAATAGAGAAAGTAAAATATGACAACGATGACCAAGAAGGCAGAGTAGGGAATTCATAAACAAGGTAAAATAAATAAGTGTGACCGCTGTGGAAACTAAACTTGAAATTGATAGAAAATAGCAAATGCAAGTTATTTGTAGTATATTTTAATTCATATGACAGAAAAACGGGGAAAATTTAGAAATTTTTAGGTGAAACCATACGGATATTGGAAAAAGGGCTTAATTATTGCTCGGTCCACAAATATCTATGAAATGACCTTGGTTAAAGTATTGTAGTCCACCATACAACACCAATGAACAATGAGCAAAATTATTACCGTATAGTCTAAACCAGGCACTGACATAACCAACTGAATAAAAATTAAAAAAAGGAAAGACCAACGGAAGAATGAATGACAAAATAATTAACGAGAAAAAGGCATGCAGCTCACCTTAGCAAATGGCATATACAATCGTGCTGTAGAATATTACATTTTTGCACACACATAAGAGCAGAAGTCTGGAACTCTCTTACTTTGGAGCATAAACATTCTGCAAGTCATATCATCATTGATAAGTTCAAAGATTAAATTATGAAAATTGTTACTGTAACTAATAAGAAAACCACACCAGTGTCATTTATCAGGCTTTATTTTTACAGATGAAGATCAATGCATGAAAGTATGGGGCATGGACTTTGGAGGACTGCTCAGAATGTGAATAAGAATGAGACAATGTAAATGCAGTACAAATCCAGACCTCTTTTTTTTTTAGAACGATGCATTTGAATCGGGACATCTGGGATCCGCCCCTCTAATGTGCATCTATAAAACAGAGCAGTGCTTTTATTCATTTGGCATGAACTTGTTTTTATCCTATAGGTGGATTTCTGTAATATTTCTTGTTGCACAGTCATAAATTAGACTTAATTACATCTTTACACTTAAATCGATTGGATATGTGCTGATTGATACTTTAGTCTTAAGAAACAGTTTTTTTTACAAGTTGTTATTGACTTTGAACTAGCAGTAACTGCCAGTAAATACAATACAAGTTCAGTCCTAATCAACTGATTTTCATAGTTCAACTTCATATATGGTACTGTTAAATGATTGTCCAAGGTTAGAAGGGGGTTTGGCGCTGGCCAACATATTTAAGCCCACCACTTTTGAATTCTGAATGTGCCTGTCCCAAGTCGAGAGCCTGTACTTCAGTTGCTGTATATCATATTTATATTTAATTCATTTTTAACATAAATCAGACTAAGTTTTCTCTATGGAATTGTTTTACATTTCTATTTTGTGGCCTTTTATAGCTCAATATGCAATATAGGTTTTTCTCATTGTTGAAAGCAATATGGTCACATTTATTGAGTTATCAAGTTCCATGTCATTTGCTCTCTAGTGGAAAGTCGTCTCATTTGCAATTATAACCGCATCTTCTTAACTAAGTTATTTATGTATAAAAAAAAATATTGACAATTATATGTAAATGTTCACTGCAAAAACTTAAAAGACTTAATAATGAAAAGATATATTTGTAAAGTTTGCTTCAAATAATATCTTCCTTACACCAATTTTAAGCAAATCTGCCATCTACATTCTAGGACTGTTGACTTAGATTTTTTTATGCATGAACCCAAAAATGCAATCTTCATGTTTATATAAAAATTGCAAAAGACTCAGACCCTATCAGTATAATATAGCAACATGAAATAAAATATTCTGCACTGAATATCTTCTAATTTGATCATATTTTTTCAAGATTTGTAAAATAAGAAATTTCACCAAGAGATTGATATCTAAAACAAGCTGGAATGTGTTTCCTGCTTAAATGATTTATATTATCAGTCTAACAGATAAAAGTTTACTACAAGTTTAAAGATATTAATGATTCATAACAATGAGGTCAAGGTCTGACAGATAAACCAAGCCTGACAGACTTGTACACCTTACAATCATTCCATTAACCAAATAGACATTTAGAGACATTTTGTTTCTAGTATCTTAGAGGAGGATCCACCATTTGAAAAGTTACACTGACTTATGAACCATGAACAAAGACAGATGATGCATGCCAGCCAGACATGTAAACTTTACAATCAATCTAAATAAAAGCATCTTTGGGGTTTATAATATTTCTTTACATGTAGGTAAATGTTGTAACTTTTATAAAAATTGTAAACTCAACACAGTTTTAATCATTTAATAGTTCATACTTTTTTGGTTTTGCACCATTGAAAATATCTACAGCTTTTTCTTGTTCAAAGAATTAACTGTTATCGTTGTATGAATTTCATCAATGCATCCAAATTTGATTTAAGTCATCATCCACAGCAAATTGCAAAAATCACTCTTAGTCCTGAATCTTCTCTCTTCTACTGTTGATAGTAGAATTAGCAAGCAATAGTAGTGTAATGTAATCTTAAGGGCTAAAGTTATAGCTCTGAAGATCATTGTAAATATCAGTTTCATGTATACACTTCATGAATGGTTCTCTGCATCTTATTTCCCTACAAATATATGACACAAGTTCAGAAAACTGCTTTATTAATTGGAGACAAACATTATGTATTTAAAGAATTACTGCATGCGTTTAATCTTTTAATTGTTTGATATTTGACTGTAGGGAGCATTAGGTTTGATTAGACAGTTAAAACAAGTATCTTGATATGTTCCTTTGGTTATTCTTGTAGTTGAGTTGCTGTCTCATTGGCATATACCCACATCTCTTCAAACAGTGTAAGCTCCATGTAATGATCTTAAAAAAGGTTCATACAAAAGCTGAAATCAAAAAGGTTATTGTGTATAAATTAAGTGCTTTATTTTTTCCAATTAAAGAAATTATAAAAATGCATTGAACAAAGTTAAAACATTATATTTTTCTTAAAAATATGTCTAAATAAAAAAGTTGAGACTTAAATTATACTTAATGTTTTTTATGGAAACTTAAGACAAGACCATATACATATACATTAGTTTCTTAAAGCCTTACAATTTCAGCATTTAAAGTCTTGAAGCATGGAAAGTCTCCTGTCCTTTGACAAATGAAATTATTCTCCTTCAGTTGTCCATAGAACCGTGGTAAATTTTCGCAACTCCATCATGTTAAAAAGAAGTGCTAGAAAAAACAATAATGGAATAATCATTAGTTAAAAAAACTATAAAATTTTAAGAGTAACAATTTATCATTATAAAAAGTAAATTTTAATAAGTATACAATGAACAATGTCTCCAGATCTGTTTTAATTTGCAGGGTTGCAAAATAATGAATAATAGAAATTATGAATAAATGAAATTATATTCACTCATAGCCAAATATGGTTGTGGTTAGAACAAAAAAAAAAGATAGCTACGGTAATATATCTATAATTGATAAGATCATCATAATATCTGGCAATTTTCTATGATCTGAAATACCAAAAAATCACTGACCAGTGAGTTGTGGAATGCATGCTTGCAGACTAGAGTTCTTGAAAATATTTTTTCCTGATGTTCCTACAAGAAAACCTACTCTGGTCCTCACTATAATGATCTACAATTTCTATTGCAAAAAATAACCAGTCATATAGAAGTCCTTTAAAATATTTGATTGTCAAATCTTGGGACCACCAGTTTATAGAGGATTCTGTGCTTGATCACACTATGAATGATTAAATCAGCTTGTAAATGGAAGAAATTACATGTACATGTTGTCATGGAAATTCTATTGTTATTTCAAAGTCAGTTTAAAATAAACAATTATAGATTTATCCTATCAGTAAATTTATCAAATAAAGGCAACATGCAGTTGTATACCGCTGTTCAAACAATCTTCATATTCAGCACTCATCAGGAATAATGTCCACTTTGCTACATTCCATTGTTTGTTTTACTTTCTCTCCAAGATGTGCAAAATTGATCTGAAAATTATAAATGACAAAATTGCAACTTTAACTGTTTAATGATAAAGGGGACTGTAAATAACAGACGTATCTACAAGAAAGTAATGCACGTACTTGAGTATGCAGTGTTTTATTTCTTTAGAGGTAGAAAATATTAGTGTAAACAGTGCATGAACTTTTAAAGTACAATACATTGATTAGTGTATAATTGACATAATAACATGTGTGTTTTAATGGAGTACAAATGTATATAGTATGGTGATGGAACAGTTTCCTGCACTTGTACAAAAGTGATTTAGCATTAAGTTATTTTAATAACACTCAAGTTTTATGTTTTAATTGAGCACCCAGCTGGGATCGCAGCCTTAGGCAGCAACCATTTGATTTTCTGGGGGGGGGGGGGGGGGGGGGGGGCTATGTTTTTTTTTTTCTCAGAATCAAAAACAAATTATTATTTTCTCCAAAAACTGGAAACAAACTTTTTTTCCAAAAAACAACATAGCCCCCCCCCCCAGAAAATCAAATGGTTGCTGCCTTAGCTCATTTTGGATAAGACCAACTGCCGTTGCGTTGTAAATTGGTGGTGGGTACGCCAGGCTGTGTTTATATCCTTTACACCAGTATATTGAACAATTAATTTTAGGCGAAATAATACTGGTTTGTGCACCGATCATATTCACTGTAAAATATTCCTGCACATGTATGCACACAGTTGCTTATAGTATCAATCAGTTGCTTATCCGTGCTACACTACAAAAGTAGTGGTACTCCAGATAGTGGAGGAAAGAATAAAGAAGAAGAAGGTAGTTCTTATTAATGAAGTATTTGAAAGTATATTTACAAAAACAAAGCTTCAGATATAATTACCTAGCTTTACAAATTTTTCAGGCATGGTGATTGCTACTTCCTCCGTTTGTTTTCATCTAGTTTTATCGCAAATGTACGATAAGTCTAGAAACATTCCGAAAATATCCAACTCGTGTGTTTGCATATTTGGACACGCCCTCACATTACAATCATTCGAACCGATTGGATCCAGACTCTACATATGCATATGGAGCGTCTGGATAATCGAGACTACATTGTTTGGTGTTTATCACCCGAAGAAACCTGATCAGATAAGAGGTGTGTTTGATTCTTCCGCCAAATGTAACGGAGTTTTACTTAACAGCGTCCTGCTTACAGGTCCAGACTTGACCAATGATCTCTTGGGAGTACTGCTGCGTTTCAAGAAAGAAATGGTCGCAGTAACTGCAGACGTTCAACATATGTTTCACTGCTTTGTTATCAGAAAAGATCACCGAAATTACCTGAGATTTTTATGGCATAAAGACAATGACCTACAGGAGAACCTTGTCGAATATCGCATGAGAGTTCATGTTTTCGGAAATAGTCCGTCACCTGCCGTTGCTACGCTTGGACTCAGAAAAGCAGCTCAAGCATCAGAACAAGAGTTTGGCAGTCACGTGACTAGCTTTGTTACAAGAGACTTCTATGTCGACGACGGTCTAACGTCATGTCCTACTAAAGAGGAAGCTATTAAGCTCATGAAGGACACACAACAAGCATTAGCAAAATGTGGAAACTTACGCCTTCACAAGTTTGCCTCTAATTGTGCAGAAGTTATGTCTGCATTTCATGCCAGTTCAAATCTTAATGATCAGTTCAAATCTTAAAGACTTAGAATGCGACAGCAAACCCCTACAACGTAGTCTTGGTCTCAGCTGGGACGTAAACACTGATAACTTCTTATTTCAATTATCATCAGAAAACAAACCGATCACTCGGAGAGGAATTTTATCAACGATAAACAGTCTATACGATCCTCTGGGATTTTTGGCTCCGGTGATTATACAAGGGAAACTCCTATTAAGGAGAATAGTATCAGAAACCGTCGATTGGGACCAACCTCTCTCTGCTGAGACAGCAGATGAGTGGAAATCTTGGAGAGATACTCTAATTGCTATCGAAACACTGCTCATTCCACGTACCTACGTGCCGTATCTCAGCAAAACCGCCACAAAGGAGTTACATGTCTTCTCTGATGCATCAGAAAAAGCCATAGCAGCTGTTGC
The DNA here is from genome assembly GCA_019925275.1 of Mytilus edulis. NCBI lineage: Eukaryota > Metazoa > Mollusca > Bivalvia > Mytilida > Mytilidae > Mytilus > Mytilus edulis. The sequence goes on from CM034356.1 coordinate 60,787,988, forward strand.
ATATCTACGCACGACCGACAGTAGTGGTGAACCAAACATAGGTTTCATTCTTGGGAAAGCTAAAGTTGCACCAACAAGTGGTCATACTATTCCACGCCTTGAACTATTTGCTGCAGTATTAGCAGTCGAGATAACACAGACCATCATGGATAATTTAGATTTACATATAGATACCGTAAAATTCTACGGAGACAGTAAAATAGTCCTAGGCTACATCAGTAACGAAACAAGAAGGTTCTTTATCTATGTCGCCAATCGAGTAGAGAAAATAAGGAAATTTAGCTCTCCAAGTCAATGGGATTATGTACCAACTAACCATAATCCCGCAGATTCTGGAACAAGGTCCGTATCAGCCCCTGAAATTCACAGCAGTGAATGGTTATTGGGACCAAAACAACTTCTTTCCTCAGAACAAAAGAATTCTGAGGACATATACCATCTAATAGATCCAGAAGAAGATGGAGAAATCCGTGCTACTGTCAATGTCGCAAAAACATTTTCCTCACCTGAGCATAAAGGTATCGGAACTGATAGATTCAATCGATTCTCCAACTGGACAGCACTTGTGCGAGCAATAGCCTTCTTGGAACGTTTTTCCCGTTTACACGGGTCAAAACAGGCATCATCAGTGACTTCTTTGGATAGTTTTTCGAATGCCGAAAATTTCATCTTAATATCTGCACAACATGAAGTTTATGGAGATGAAATAGGTTGTATAAAACGTCAGGAACAAATTAATCAGCGGAGCCCGATAGCTAACCTTAATCCGTTTTTGGACGAACAAGGACTATTACGAGTAGAAGGCCGTATTGCCAAATCTGACTTACACCTCCGTGAAAAGAAACCATTGATCGTCCCTGGACGCCATCATATAGCGACATTATTAGTTCGACACTACCACAACATGATTAAACATCAAGGTCGCCATTTCACAGATGGAGCGATTCGATCCGCAGGATTTTGGATCGTAGGAGCAAAACGCTTGATCTCATCTATTATTCACAAATGTGTGACATGCCGCAAACTCAGAGAAAAAACCGAGTATCAAATTATGTCTGATTTACCAGAGGACCGTCTTGAACCTTCACCTCCGTTTACTAACGTTGAAATAGACACCTTTGGACCTTGGACAATTGTTTCACGTAAAACACGTGGTGGATACGCCAACTCAAAACGTTGGGCAATTTTATTAATTCACATGCTTAGTGACAAGAGCTATTCACATCGAATTAATCGAGGAAATGAGTTCTTCAGCCTTCATAAACGCTGTCAGGAGATTCGTCGCTATAAGAGGTCAAGTTAAGATTTTCCGATCTGACCGTGGAACAAACTTTATCGGCGCAATCGACGATTTAAAGATTGACTCAATAAACGTTGAAGATGGACCCTTCAAGAACTTTCTGTACAATTATGGTACAACTTGGATCTTCAATCCGCCGCATTCGTCCCACATGGGTGGAGCCTGGGAAAGAATGATTGGTATCACCAGGAGAATTCTTGATTCTATGCTTCTTAACGCAGCCGGAAGAAGCCTAACACATGACGTGCTCAACACACTAATGGCAGAAGTTTCAGCAATAGTGAACTCTAGACCTCTGGTACCGGTATCAACAGATCCAGAGAATCCGTTAATATTAACTCCGGCTATGTTATTGACACAGAAAACCGACTACGTTTTCATTTCAGACCATCTTGGGGAATTCGACAATCGAGATCTCTGTCTTGCCGAATGGAGACGAGTACAGGCTCTGGCCAGTGTTTTCTGGTCCCGTTGGAGGAAGGAATACCTGCCGTTACTACAACAACGACGAAAATGGACCGAAGATCGCTGTGATCTCATCGAAGGAGACGGTCATTCTTCTTAAGGACAAAAACATTTGCCGTACCCAATGGCCCGTTGGAATTATAGTGAACTCATTTAAAAGTTCAGACGAACATGTCCGAAAAGCAGAAGTGCGAGTAATCGTTAATGGAAAAGCCACAACCTACACACGCCCTATCGTGGACATGATTCTTCTCATAGAGAACACCCCTGTGTAATTATATGTATATATTTTGGATTATATAGGGACATTCATATGTGTTATATCTTATGGAATAGTGATATCAGGTAGATTTCAGACGGGGAGTATACTGATCACATTCTCAATTATATTAACTGTATAGTCTATTGGATTGAATTTTCAGACATCTGTATTTTCCGGAAATAATCTGGACTTGTCCGTATTTTCACTACTGCTTAGTTTCTCTTCCTCGCCTGTCTATTACAAATGGATGCCACGACAAAACTGCACCTGTGGATATTGTGACAAATCACCGTCAAGTACGTATCAAATCAATTATAAACTGTTAAATATATATACCGTTAATTCCGTTAACTTGAATTCCACGTTTATTCAACAAATACGAACTGTAATTGTTTATTTCTATGAATTCAACTGCAAATTCTACTTTCGTTTTTGACTTGATATTAACATTGCTTTGAACGGTCATATATTTCTTTCGTGCATATTGTAAATATTGTATTTTTATTTCATTTAGTTTACCAAACAATACACACTCTGCAAAACTCCTGTATCATTTCTGGTGGAATTATAATCTACAATCTTCACACACAAGTTGTTATTCTTTATAATTTGCCGAGATTGCGATACAATCCCATGGTTATACTAGCTGAGTCAGGCTCAGCATACACAGTTACAAGTAACAAACTGACAATTTACCGATTAAGAATGTTGAAAATACAAAGGTGCAAGTTACAAATTGACAATTTACGAATTAAGCATTATGAATTTCACAGTAACAAGTTACAAATTAACAATTTACGAATTAACAATTTAGAAATTACACAGTTACAAGTTACGAATTGACAAGATACGAATTAAGAATTTTGACCCCGTTGGCTTTCCATAGCATATATTTGTTTTTATGTAATATAGATGTGTGTCAATAAAAAAAAAATCAAAGATGTAACTTTATATACGTTATATATATATGTTTCTTAAAACAAAAAGAAAAACCGATAACTCAAGAAACATTTAGGAATATAAATAGAAATATTTATGGAGCGCCCAAAAAAGAAATATATAATGAAATATACCTGAGACCGCTTGAATGAGGATGAGAGCTCCTTGAACTTTCAATGTGCTTAAAATTGAAGTAAATCATAGACTCTGTATATATAAAGGTTGTATTAGAAGGATTTCAAAGAATAATGTCGTCTTCGATATCTATGGAGGGCTAAGGTTGTCACTTTTCAGCTACATATTGTCAAAATTTTAGGACAAAGGGCACAGGGCAATGATGAGAGCCCCCTGCTCTCTCAATCTTTCTAATATTATGCAGACATTTAGTTAATAGGTAGATACAAACATGACTAAAAGGAAATTGGGTACATATCCTGTCTTCCATGTCTACAGAGCGCCCAAAGTGCCAGTTGGATATTCAAAATATATAGTGAAAACCTACACGAGACCGCTAAAATGAGGATAAGAGCCCCCTGGACTTAGAATGAGCATAACATTCTACTAAATCATAGACTCTGTATACATAAAGGTTGTATAAGAAGGAATTCCCAGAATATCGTCTTCGATATCTATGGAGGGTTTAGGTTGTAACTTTTCAGCTACATATTGTCAAAATTTAAGGACAAAGGGCAAAGGGCAATGGTGAGAGTCCCCTGATCTCTCAATCTTTCTACTAATATGCAAACATTTAGTTAATAGGCAGATACAAACGTGACTAAAAGGAATTTGGGTACACATCCTGTCTTCCATGTTTACAGAGCGCCAAATAAAGGCAACAGTAGTATACCGCTGTTCAAACTCATAAATCCATAGACCAAAAACTTAATCGGAGTAACAAACTAAAACTGAGGGAAACGCATAAATATAAGAGGAGAACAATGACACAACACTACAATGTAACTAACACACACAGAAACGGACCAAGCATCTGACAAGATCCCACGAGAATAACAAATATAACATCAAAACCAAAAATGAATTTGGGATAGTCAAGTACCGTGACACGTCTTATCGCAATGTCAATTTACACTCAAAAATAAGAGAAAACAGACGACGCAACGTTAAATTGTAACACACACAGAAACGAACTATAATATAACAATGGCCATATTCCTGACTTGGTACAGTGCCAGTTGGATATTCAAAATATATAGTTAAAACATACCTGAGACCGCGTAAATGAGGGTGAGAGCCCCTGAACTTTTAATGTGCATACAATTCAACGCAATCATAGACTCTGTATATATAAAGGTTGTATTAAAAGGATTTCTCAGAATTATGTAGTCTTCGTTATCTATGGAGGGCTTAGGTTGTCACTTTCAGCTACATATTGTCAAAATTTTAGGACAAAGGGCACAGGGCAATGACGAGAGCCCCTGGTCTCTCAAGCTTTCTAATATTAATCAGACATTTAGTTAATAGATAGATACAAACGTGACTACAAGGAATTTGGGTACACTTACTGTCTTCTATGTTTACGGAGCGGCCAAAGTACCAGTTGGATATTCAACATATATACTGAAAACCTACCTGAGACCGCTTCAATGAGGATGAGAGCCCCCTGGACTTTTAATGTGCATAGAATTCAACTCAATCATATACTCTGTATATATAAAGGTTGTATTAAAAGGATTTCCCAGAATTATGTCCACTTCGATATCTATGGAGGGCTTAGGTTGTCACTTTTCAGCTACATGTTGTCAAATTTTTAGGACACAGGGCACAGGGCAATGGTGAGAGCCATCTGATCTCTCAATCTTTCTTATAATATGCAGACATTTAGCTAATAGGTAGATACAAACGTGACTTAAAGGAATTTTCGTGCACTTCCTGTCTTCCATGTTTACGGAGCGCCCAAAGTGCCAGTTGGATATTCAAAATATATAGTTAACCTACCTGAGACCGCGTAAATGAGGGTGAGAGCCCCTTATACTTTCAATGGGCATAAAATTCAACTAAATCATAATCTCTGTATATATAAAAGTTGTATTAAAAGGATTTCCCAGAATAATGTCGTCTTCGATATCTAGGGAGGGCTTATATTGTCACTTTTCAGCTACATATTGTCAAAATTTTAGGACACAGGGCACATTGCAATGGTGAGAGCCACCTGATCTCTCAATCTTTCTTATATTATGCAGAAATTTAGTTAATAGGTAGATACATACGTGACTTGAAGGAATTTTCTTACACTTCCTGTCTTCCATGTTTACGGAGCGCCCAAAGTGCCAGTTGGATATTCAAAATATTTAGTGTGAACTTACCTGAGACCGCTTAAATGAGGGTGAGAGCCCCTTGAACTTTCAATGGGCATACAATTCTACTAAATCATGGTCTCTGTATATATAAAATTTGTATTAAAAGGATTTCCCAGAATATTGTCGTCTTCGATGTTTATTGATGGCTAAGGTTGTCACTTTTCAGCTACAAATTGTCAAAATTTTAAGGCAAAGAGCACAGGGCAGTGGCGAGAGCCCCCTGATCTCTCAATCTTTCTTATATTATGCAGACATTTAGTTAATAGGTAGATACATACGTGACTTAAAGGAATTTTCGTATACTTCCTGTCTTCAATGTTTACGGAGCGCCCAAAGTGCCAGTTTGATATTCAAAATATTTAGTGAAAACCTACCTGAGACTTTTTAAATGAGGGTGAGAGCCCCCTGGACTTTTAATGTACATAAAATTCTACTAAATCATAGATTCTGTATATATAAAGGTTGTATTAAAAGAATAATGTCGTCTTCAATCTACAGAGGGCTTAGATTTTCACTTTTCAGCTAGAAAATGTCAAAATTTTAGGACAAAGGGCTCGGAGCAATGGTGAGAGCCCCTTAGTCTCTCAATCTTTCTAATATTATGCAGACATTTACATGATAGGTAGGCAAACACTATAACCTTGTGCTGGAAGGTGGAAACTATCCGCACTTGGGGATGTGAGAGATTAAACCAGCAGTGGACCACCGTCTGGACAAAAAGAAAGATCGATTAAACTGTGCAAATTGTGAGCTTTAGAATTATAAATCCAGGCACGACTTTTATATTTTAAGGACGGAAGGTTCGAAAGATCGAAAACCGTGTCTAAAAACTATTCAATTGGGGATATATAAAAAAGGAGATGTGGTATGATTGCCAACGAGACAACTGTTCACAAGAGACTAAAATGACACAGACATTAACATATATAGGTCACCGAACGGCCTTCAACAATGAGTAAAGTCCATACCGCATAGTCAGCTATAAAAGGCCCCGATAATTCAAACGAGAAAACTAACGGCATTATATATATAAAAAAATGAATAGTGGTTTTGGGTGATCTAAAGTGATTTTTTTTTTCTTGTTAGGATAAAGACATGGATCTAATAGCTAAACTGGAATTAGCTGTTGAAATGTCAAAGCCCTGAGACTCATTGCCAAAATGAACCACCTCAGAGGGTACTCCCGGATGAGGAAGGATCAGTTAGGGGAGTTGATCGAAACGAAGACCAACCTTAAGTTTTAGCGCCGTCCCAACCCTAGACGAGGAAGAAGATTATCACCCAGGCATAATAACATAGGTTGATAGGGATTAACAAGCTGTCGAAAGATCGACTGCTGGAGAAGGTACAGGAAAAGATACGAGAAGATAGGAAAAACATTGAGGATAAAATTGAGGTATATCTACCGAATAAAGCCTTTAAAGATGTATTTAATGCCTGGGAGATGACCCCCAATTATTGACATGGATGTGCAGACCTTTCTTGTGGTCTCTCGGGTGTCACGAGTGGAACTTATAGAAGATTGGGCATTGAAAGGAGAAAAAAATCAATGTGGTGCTGCACTGTACCTTTGTGAAGATTAACGCAACAGGTAAAATAGATGATGAGAACGTGGGATACTTTCACTCGGGAAACCAGATTTTCACCTCAACCATGGACTTGAAACTCTTGTGGATATGGATGAAAAGATCGGAGAAAAGATTGCCAACTGGACGTATGAAAAAGCGTCTGGACATTGAAGGCAATTGTAAAACTTCAAGTCAACATTAACAAACAACGACCGTTGTGGGTCCAAGTATATTGATTTGCCGGCGTGGATCAAAGCAAAGAAGGCTGTAATCAATGTGAACAATAAAGAAGTTGAGTGTTTCAACGTTAACTGGGCCATTTTTTTCGGCCTTGCACCATGACGAGGTAGACCCAAAACAAACGGACACGGTTACACAGTACCACCGCTGGCAGGACATGCAGAAAGAGCTCAATCTGGTTAGCCTTCAGGATATTAACAAATTTGAGAAGGCCAATTCCACCAAACGGCTAATGTATTTGGAATAAAGGACAGTGAAGTATACCCGCTGCGTATTTCAGACGTTGGCGAACAGCGGGAGAGAGACATAAACTTGCTGCGGATCGCGGACGACGGGCGAAAGCACTACTGCTGAATCCAAAATATGTCCCGGCTGGTGTCGTGCCAGATTTCGGAACACGATGGAGAGATCTACCTGTGCTAAAGGTGATAGAACCACTTTTATAGCAAGGAATTTCTGGAGACAAAAGAGTGTTGCGTCAACCACAAGGCGGTCAAGATCAAGCTGCACAAGGAAGGGACCTACCAGCTGACCTTTAACAACAACACCCACTCGATGAGAGTCCATTTCGTGGCGAACCCGGACTTTGAATGCTTTATCAAGGAGGTTGAAACCAAGAGGGTTGCAACCAACAACGATAAGGTAGCAATACACAGTTAGAAGTTTCGCATTATGGCCATGGTTAATTTTTTAAATGGGAAATCTGTGAACAATAAAATTGATTTTTACATAATTGAAGAATAATTTCGCCTTCTTAGTGGTTTGATATGAACATTTAGATTGTTTTAGCATGTTTTATAGGGCATTTATCTGTTTGACATTTCGTATTTTCCTATCCGTACCGCCCATAGGTCCATAAATTATTGTAGTGTTTATCAACAAAGATTTGACGCTGGATCTTTTCAATTCAATTTTATGGACAAACGAGCAGAAATGCATATGATTTTTTTTACCTTTTGATAGATATATGTCTATAGTTTCAGGAAAGGTATCACTATAATTGATTGAAAATTTTCCTTTGGACCATATTTTGGAGACTTTTGTGACATGTTCACCCTCCTTTTTTGCAATATTATCAAATAAAGGCAGATTGTTGCCATAGTTACACCAACAAGAGATTATATTTCTTCATTATATACATTTTAAATCAAATCTTTAGAATATTCTCTTTCTAAAAATATTCACATGCATAACACAATCATAAAGCCTTATTTGTTAGAAAAGAAGAATTTTAAGTTTTTTTCCTAACTGTGTATTGCTTCCTAAACCACATACCAAAGCCTACCAGAAGCACACGCCGTCGGGATTTTGTTATTACAGCAAGTGCTTTGACGACAGTGTGTATGCCAAGGCATCGGTAATGTGTACCATGCAGAAGCCGGGAGAAGATGTGGCGCAGGTCTTTCTTGAAAGCATTGAGAAAGAAATCAAGGCCATTAAATCCGAAAACAACCTTGAGAAGCCGATGGTCTTGACGGAAGAGGACAAGAAAAATCACCGACAGGTCACACAGTGCTGGCTGTGTAATGCTCAACCCCAATGCCCTGCCAAGACTATTCTAGGCAACCAGTATACACACCGATGCCAACCGCGAAAAGACCTATGCATCAGATACTTGAATCTTTCGAAGAAAAGGGATCTGTATCAGCTATGTAATACCTTCATGTGCAATTCATCGATTATGAGGGTTCAAACCAACGCTTAGGTGCGTTTAAACCTAGAGCACAACAGTATTTGCAGCTCAGTATGAGTCTTTTTGCCGACCACACCTTTGGGTCGCGATCTGCAAATGATGGTATCTTTATCGGAAGCTAACCAGTTACTTCTGACGGCGATGTTATTTTCGTAGACGGTGTGAGGTACAAAGGAATCCTTGGCCTCTGGGAACTCATGGTGAAAAAGAAACCAGAATCGTTCGAGCCCGAAGACCTTTTCAACTATGCAGAGATCTTGAAAAGTTTCAGTGCCATGTATCAAGGCAATTCCACCCTCCCATGAACCCAGAAGGCGAATAAGAGTAACAAGTGGACGAATATTGTGTCGCACATCTACAAGCAAGATAAGCATGATAGCGGATTGTAAACCGTATTTCTACCCCCCGACTTTGACCAGCTCCTCGATCGCTTGGATCTGTGCAACGCTACCTACCGAACCAGAAACAATGGTGTGCGCAACGAGATTGTGGCGATCCTTGATGCCATGAAGAAAGGTGAACACATCAGCATCAAAGAATTCAAGCGTAGTATCCTGTAAATAAATGTTAAGAATCAAGAAAGGTTTATGCTCGAAAGTATGTATACGGTGGCTAAAGTTTGTTTGACACTATCGCTGGGCGCATGTTCATCTACTCTGCTGCAAAAACCTAGGGAAGTAAGGTTATGAGCGCCGCCACATACGCAGCCATGAAAGGTGTTGAAAAGGGGACCACCAAAGCCGTCGACCATGTCGTTGACAACAGCTCATCAGTGTTCAATGCAGTAAGCCCCGACACGAAACCCAGTTAAACAATTTCCTGTCTGGTCGTGGCATCGCTACCATCCACGACCTCGTTCAACGCTATAAACGAATACATTATGTCTGACATCCTTACAATCACCGAAGGGTTGACTTTCGATGAAAGTCTTCAAGAATATTAATACGCGATTCATGAATACGAACCTCAAGCCGGCGCCCAACTTACCAACATCGAAACGCAGGACCTGTCCCTCCACCCCACCGAGACATATCGCTTGGTAAAAGAACGATTTCAAAAGAACGACGGCACTGCATATGCCGACGTTGATCTCGTGTCGCTCACTCACAATGCTATCAAGTATCTCTTCAAAATCATCAGCTATCGACTCTTCGGTCCGCAGATTGAACACATTAACGACCACGGCATCGCCATCACTATGCTGGGAATGTAAACCTACCCCGACGACTTCACCAAATCGCAGGGTCTCAACCAACTGTGGTATAAGGATTCTTCCACCGATGCCGAGGCTGAGAACACTGGATTTGCAGCCTGCCATAGATACATTATCACCAAGCCTACCAACAAAGGATCGTTTTCGTTTTCCATCCCCCTGAATCATATCTTTGTTTTCGCAGATGATTACAACAAAATAGTGTACAGGTTCAGGCACGAACTATCACTCGTTCCTAATTCCGATGCAAATGCCATTCTGAGGGCATTCCAATAATGTGGCAAAAATAATCCTGTGTAAGATCTCTTAGTTGTTCCCTCACGTCACTCCTTCAGACGAAAACAAGATGCGACTTTACAAGACCAACCAGAATAAATCCAAGATCCAAGATCCAATGTGGATTTTGCATGAGACAGTGCGATTTCATAGCCATTCCCCCCAAGACTCTAAGTTCACAGTTTAACTGGCGCCTAGCTGCCAATAGTGGTTGTGAAAAGCCTAGATATTTCATTGTTGTCTTCCAAACCGACTGAGATAATGACCAAACCAATAATGTTTCCGGGTTCAATCACTGACGATTGAGAAATATCCATGTCATCCTCAAGGCTGAACGCTGCATGATGGGAAATTATTTGACGACACATTGTCAAATTTGCAACAACGTTTGTGATTGGTCGGTAATTGTTTGGATTTCTCTCCTTTCGTTCTAAACATGAGTGACCAAGAATTATAAGAATGCATCGGAATATCGCCCCTCCAGCTAAATCTGGCGTTCGTGCGAGTCCTGCACTGGCTGTTAATGCCAGGTCGAGCAAAAAACGTACACTCTATAAGGAGTTAATTTCATATTTTGGACTATCTATAATGTGTGCTCCCGATTTATATCAGCTTCAGGTAGATAGGATAACACAGGTAGGATGTTTGAGACTCTGTCGGCTTGACATTGCATATAAAGTTGAAAGTGGCAAGACTATTCCACAAAAAACATCCTTCCCACTTGCACATTTGCATATAGGAGTCTAACACTGAAGTAAGTTTCATATACATACGATAAACGATAAAGGAGGAGATTTGACGGCAAGATCAGTTCTGTACTTGTAAACACTTTGAAGGTGAAATTGCAATACATATAATTTTAGATAATCTCAACTGGACAAACTTTTTCACATGGTGATATTTTATTACAAATATATTCTTTAATACAAAATGAATAGTTAAGTCAATAGATGCAAAATACAAGTTAGTTTTCATTTATCTGTATTTAACATCCTATCTCCCACTGTGTTCACAGAGGAATACAAATTCTTCAGCAAACCAAAGAATAGCTGTCGTTCACCTGGATTTATTGCTACTCGCAAACATTGCTGTCTAGATTATAATTCGTGACTAAAATCTTTACTTTTTATTTTAGTTTGTATTGCTATGATTTTCACACTTTACAGTTTCTCTCTATCTATTATAGTTTTATTATTGATTTCCTCAAAACACAACAAGGGTAATATAATTCGAAGGCAATATATATAATAAGAAGTTTTAACTATGTTGACATACAATGTATATTTAGATCCCAATTTGCTAATCGTTTTTGCTATTTATAGTTTTTTATCTTTCGAATACAGTTTTTTTCCCCAAATTAAAATGTAACGATCAACATTTAAGGGGAATAACTCCTATCAGGAGACAGCTGACAATTTTGGCTATATTTAACTATTTGTAGATCTTGTCTTCCTGTTCGTTTTTGCAAAAACAGATACAAATCCCCAAAAAAAGGCAATAGTTCCTTCACTTTTGGTCATGTTGATATGTTTTGAGATCTTGTCCTGCTAGTCATTTCTGATATTGAAGTATCTCATGCCTGTAATCGCGTTTATGGTATTTTGGACAACGCATATAAATGGTCTCATAGTCATCATTTAACAGCAACAACTGGAGTAGACTGTATATTTCAGCAATGTTGACTCTTTTGTAGATATTGTCTTATATTGTCGATAAAGCGTTTCTCTATTTATTATTATTTTCCAACAAAATAAGTAATACAAAAAAATATGGTAAAACATATCATTTAATGAGTAATCTGAACATTTATGCTTTGATGGACAGAGAGAAATTCTTGATCTTCTGATCACTTCTGTCCAGTGAAATTTGTTTCTAATTTGTATCTACCTTTCTTTTTTAAGATACTGTGGATTCATTATCATTTATGGGATACAAATTTTTGTTGATTTCGTGAACCACAAATTTAAATGTTCAACGAAGTAGCAATTCTATATTGGCTTGTATACAACATTTTGCAAAACTAAGAAATCAAATATCCAGGAAAATACGATAATTCTCAAATCCATGAAAATTTTAAAAGTGGATATATCTCCAAATTACTGTTTGATCCTATAAATAAATATTCGGTTGTTCAAGGTTGATATTTTGATTTAAGTGATAACTTGATGAAAAAGATCGTAAATATGCAGATACAGTACAAGTTAACATGCCTTTCTATGTAGAACTTAAATCCATGGGATGTGAACTGGTTTCTATTTCAAACAGAGATAATATGTTTTATTCGTCTGAAATTAAATTGTATTTGAATATTATATTCTTCATTTGAATAGTTTCGAGCAGTGGAAGAGCTAGCTGGTTCCTGGCTAAGCTTGATGAACTTAGTCAGCACAACCCCTGGAGATAGTCGTGGACAGCGCCGAAACAGTCGGAGAGAAGGAATCAACCTGATTATGGAACCAGCTGACCAGTGCACGTGGAAACACTGTATTTAAGGTATTGTTTTGTATTTTCCAGTGAGTGTGTATCTACATTTAAAGCTTGCCAAGAACATATAGATCGTTCAAAACTTGCCCAGTTGACCTGTTACTCACTCTTTAGTTGTCAAAATCCGAATTCCAAATTTGCAGTATAATACTAAAATTCAAATAAAATCATTTTATTGGTGTAAAGTCGAACTATTGGCTTGTTACAATGACAAACCTGACAATATTTGCAAACATACAATAATAATAACCAACAGTCATAATATACGAGTATATCATATATTTAGATATTTTAGAAGAGGTGATTTTTTTGAATTTTGGTAATTTAAAAAATAAAAGTTCAATATTCTTCATGATATTGTTATAAAATATAACAAAACAATATAAATGTAATTATAATCACAAATTCATATAACATAATTCTAGTTTTTCTTCTCAGCTAAATTTTTTGTAGGTTAATTCATTTAACCAATAAATGATTAACTCCCTTAACAACAATTTTAGTTTTGTCATAATCATTAAAAGAGGAACGAAAGATACCAGAGGGAAAGTCAATTTCATAGATTGAAAATAAATTGACAACGCCATATCTTAAAATACAAAGACAAACAGACAAATAGTAATACAGAAAACACAACATAAATTTAGATATAAATGTATTTTTTTCTAAATTGACATTTTGTTGAAAGATGTGAGCATACTCTTTACTATCTGAAAAGTGTTTGCTTACGTTTTTCTAAAATTTGACATTACAAAGCAAAATGAAATTCATCTTCAATTCAATTTTTGTTTCTTCTAGAAATCAGAAAACAAGTCTTGTATCATAAAATATTTATTTAGACAAGTTACAGTATACTTCTCATATTTTGGTTGGACAAATATTAAAAAGCTGTCATTTTTTGTATGATAACTACTTATTTTTTATAATTTGGTTCAATTTGATATGTAACTTTTCATGATCCCAAAATATAAAAAAACATAATATATCTCTATCATGAACATTGTCAGTCCATTAAGAAACGGTAACATTTTTCCAAAATTCCCTCTGAGTGTTTTCCTATAATATACTATGAATATACAGTATAATAGACAATATAAAAATGTTGCATGTAACGAAAGATCCAAACAAAATATAGACATAAAGATTATTTCCCTCCAGTCCATAAATGCTGATTCCAATGTAAGTGTACCATGTGTTCCATTATAAGTTGTAATATTTTGGTCAGTATGACATTGTACAAAGAAATCGATTCCACTCTTATATGTTATATTATAAGCTGCACTTGTACATGAGATATTTACAGAACTAGTAAATTCTGTACAATTTGAATTTGATATATTTAGTGTTTTAATGTTGTGCATGGAATGAAAAATGTCGAATTTTGTGTCCTCAGTAGATGGGTTCAATACCAAAATCAATACAAAAATAAAAACAATTAGAAGTAACAGTAACATTTGACCTGTTTGAAAATCTATGTATTCTCTTTTAGTACAACGCACTGAAGCTACAGTTGTAAAATATGGTAAAATCGTTATAATTTTCATACAAATCGAACAGAAAAGAACTGCGTACATCATCAAATAGAAAAACCTGTATATATTTTGAATGTATACCAATGGACCAAAAAATATGAAAAAGACACACGATAGTAGTCCTAGTAGTATTAGTCCTAAAAACAAAAAGAAGAATCGCCGAAGGAGATCTGAATACCTCATGTTAAACGTTATGAACAATAACCAAAAAAACACAACGCTGAGTAGTATGACGTTTATGCTTCTCGTCACCTGCATCAATATAATTTTGCCAAATTCAGCTTCTTTTCCAATGCAAACAACTGTATTTTGACTTCCTTTTTTAAGTACAAAGGAAAGATATATTGCTAGGCCTAAAGTCGCTACAATTAAAAATGCCATTCCGTTAACAAATCCTTTATACATTAACTTCACTACTCTTCTATATTTTTCACTATTGTCTATGATTTTGGCTGTATCATAACTACTTTTAATTAACTCTATTGCTGAAGTGCCCCTATCATTAAATAAGTGAGGATTGGCGCCATTTTCCATCAATGTGTCTATACAATACGTGCTTTCTTTTATGAAAAGGCTCCTGTTCAAAACAGAATGTAACGGTGTATTACCCTCCATGTCTGGCATGTTTACAAGGTCGCAACAAATGTTTTTTAACGAATTTTGTTGCGTCATATTGAATAACAGGGTCCTAAATGCCGATATAGGTGTGTTTCTATACTCTCTCCCCTCTTCTACATTTCGGTTAGTCTCTAGACGCTGGTTCCGAGAGGGATGCGTGAGCAATAATTTTGTTGCACTTTCACTCGTTGTGTAATGTAAAGGGGTTCTACCAAAAGCATCAAGAACCTTTATTTCAGCTTTATGACACAACAGAATAGTAAGTATCTCGACATTATTGTTTATAACTGCTAGATGGACACCAGTAAATCCGTTATTGTCAGCTATGTTTAATTTTGGTGTCGGCTTTCTACTCAAACATTTCCTTTGATCGCATTCTGTAAATTCAACATCGCAATTACCACTTGTGGGCAACTCTTCATTGAATAAAACCTGCACAGCTTCTAAATTATTTAATAATACAGCGTAATGTAGGACTGTCCATCCGCTCTTTGTTTTCGAATCAATATTTTCTGATCGAATATTTGATCTCAAATTATCTAACTTGTTATGTCGGACAGCTTTATGAAGCTCGGTTTGATTTAAATCATTATCAAGAATCAAACTAGTTAATTCGGGTTTGTTTGAAGTAACGGCAATAGGGATATTCATTGTAAACCATCCTCGTAGGTTAACTTTTGCCCCATTTCTCAAAAGTAAGCATACCATATCATAACTGCCTGATTTAACTGCTATATATAAAGGTGTTTCCCAAAATTCGGAAAAGCAGTTAACATCTGTACCAGCAGAAATTAAGTCGCTTACAATATCTAAGCTACCCCCAAGAACAGCTAGAGGAAAAAAGGACTTAACCGAGGGTAGAAATATAAAATCTCTGCCAAGAATTGAATAACGATCGGCAGATATCATTTCACTCCATAAATATTGAAAGAATTCATAGCAGCCAAAGGCCACACTCCAGTATATAAGTGTACTTCTGAAAGGTACAGCCTCTATTACTCGACTAATAGCATCTTTTGTATCTTGTAATTCATTATTCAAAAAAATCAAAAAAAATTTGTCTAAGATAGAATGATTGGTGCTATTTTTTCGCTCGGAACTAACAATTTTCGAAAAAGTACTTTTTGATCTCAGTTTGCTCTGATTATATTTAAAATGAGTTCCAAGTATACGAACAAAGTTACTATTCTTAGATAGGCGACTCATCAGCACACTGGAAAATCTCCCATCGTTTAATTCAGTCAGTACTCTATCATACAACGGTTTAAGACATTCATCTTTCAATTCATCTTCCTTAATAATCACAATATTTTCATCGGCATTTTCACTCAGGTTTTCATTAGAATGAAGTCTGACTCTATCTCTAATAAACAAGATGTCACACTCTGAAAACATGACTCTGGGATCAAACCTATAGAAATGACAGCCGGTAGTTTCTTCAAGAGCATCGTGAATAAACCGGAAATTTTTTTTGTCCTCAGTGAAAAAAGATCCTATAGCAGAAAGAGCGCTCTCTTCAAGATTTTTTTTATGCATGCTCAGGCCGCAAGTTTGCATTATTCTGTTTATTTTTGCATCATATTTATGTGAATCAATATCAAATATTCTTCTACTTAATGAACCATTGTGCAACATACATATCACCAAAATACAGTAAAGCTTCTTATTTTCATTACTAATCCTATCGAGTTCTTTTCTTAACAGTGATAAGGGTTCCCTAAAGAATGCTAATCTTTTTCTGAATCTTTCTTCATCATTTGAAACTAACTTGCAAAGAAGAGGAAATGCATAATTCGTTTCACACATTTTCTCAACCTCCTCTGATGTTATTTCGTTTTGTAAGTTATTTCTCTCAAGATGTTTCATCAATATTTTCTGCTTTTCTTCCTTTGAAAGAACATTAGACTCATTCTCTAAATCAATGATCCCCTTGTTTAAAATTGTCGATGCATTTTTAAATCTTTTGTGGACTGCAATTTGTGATCTCAGTGTACACAATATTAAGTCACTACATGGCTTTGTTTCTAAACAGCTTATTAGTTTTTCGTTTATTCTTTCCCATTTATCCAACAGTGTCGTACTTAAATCGTATTTACCAAGGACGTCATCAATAAGAAAAACTTGTCTTTTATTCGTTCTGTATTTGATTAAATCCTCTGGAAACTCTACGGGAACAATTACAAAGCCTTCTTGTTTCAATTTCAACGCGATATGTCGGATGGTAGCTGTCTTTCCTGATCCTGAATTTGATGTCAACAAAATACACCTACATTTCTTAACTGTAGCATAAACTAGATCGGACCCCTTTGTCTCATAAAAACTTTGGTCATCTTTTATCCATGTTTCAACCAAAGTGGCATTTGCATCTGAAAAATTAAAATATGTAATTAGTATAATTGATATTAACATATTGACCAGAAACTCAAAATTATGACATTTTCCACATAAGAAAATTGGTAAAAAATCAAACACAATAAAATAGAAAACCTGTTTATTTAAAGTTTCATTAGTTCCTAACATCCTGATCGTGCTAAAATTTTGAATGATTTCATATTGCATAAAATTGAGAATAAAATGGGGAATGTGTCAAAGAGACAACAACCCGACCATGCATGGAACAGTAAACAGCAGAAGGTCACCAACAGGTCTTCAATGCAGCGAGAAACTCCCGCACCCGGAGGCGTCCTTAAGCTGGCCCCTAAACAAATATATATACAAGTTCAGTGACAATGAACGCCTTACTAAACTCCAAAGTGTACACAAGAAACTAAAATTAAAAATAATAATACAAGACTAACAAAGGCCAGAGTCTCCTAACTTGGGACAGGCGCAAAATGCGGCGTGGTTAAACATGTTTATGAGATCTCAACCTCCCCCCTATACCTCTAGCCAATGTAGAAAAGTAAACGCATACCAATACGCACATTAAAATTCAGTTCAGGAGAAGTCCGAGTCTGATGTCAGAAGATGTAACCAAAGAAAATAAAGAAAATGACAATAATACATAAATAACAACAGACTACTAGCAGTTAACTGACATGCCAGCTCCAGACTTCAATTAAACTGATTGCAAGATTATGTCTCTATCATATGAATATCAGGCACAATCCTTCCCGTTAGGGGTTTAGTATCATACCATCATAACATATATGAGAAGAACATAACCCGTGTCATGCCAACAACTGGTTTTTAAATAAATATGTTTAGTTCCGATGCAAAGACCCTATAAGTGAATCAATATTAACGCCAACATATGCAATTTTTGATGACCTGACATCAGTATCGTAACTATATCCCTTCTTAATAAGTCTATGTAAAGGTTTTGTTAGCTTCTGAGGTGAATACTGATATTTTTGTGCTTTATGTTTCCATAAAAAAATGTATGTGAAATACCTGAGCGTATAAGAAGTCTGCATGTTGAGCTATATTTACGAATGATGTCCTTATACCGATGATAAAATTTAGTAAATGTTTTGACTAGTTTGTGATATCGAAAACCCTGGTGTAATAATTTTTCAGTAATACATAAATTCTCTCGTTAAAATCTAAAACATTGTTACATACACGAGCGAATCGTACAAGTTGAGATATATAAACACCGTAAGATAGTGACAAGGGAACGTCACCATCTAAAAATGGATAATTAACGATAGGAAATGAAAAATCATCTCTTTTATCATAAATTTTAGTATTTAGCTTTCCGTTAATGATATAGATATCAAGATCGAGGAAAGGGCAGTGTTCATTGTTAGTATTAGCTTTATTTAAAGTAAGTTGAAGAGGATAAATTTCTTTAGTATACATACTGAAGTCGTCATTATTGAGAGCCAAAATATCATCCAAATATCTAAAAGTATTATTAAATTTGTATATCAGATGTTGTTTCGATGGGTCTTTGCTGATTTTTTTTTTTCATAAATTGTAACTCATAGCAATACAAAAACAGGTCTGCAATAAGTGGTGCACATTTAGTCACCTTGGGAATTCCGATAACCTGACGATATACGGAATCTCCAAAGCGAGCAAAAATGTTATCTAGTAAATATTCAAGGGCAGATATAGTATCAAAGCATGTCCAATTGACATAGCTTTTTGGTTTATTGCTACTAAAAAATGACCTAAAAGAGTTTGAACATATATATTCACATTCTGACTTTTTAAATGCCCATTTAATTAGGTGTGTGAATTTTTTTTTAATGAGAATGTGAGGCAATGTGGTATATAGGGTAGAAAAATCAAAACTTTGAACAATTCAAAATCACCAATATTTAAGCATGCAGTATATCAAGTACTTTCAATTAGTTCTTGACACTCCAAAAGTAATTAATTCCACTATTTTCGAAGGCCTTATTGAACAATTTATTATCAGGTTTTTGATTGTACTAAGTGTACTGGTAAGAAGAATAGATAATTTAGTAGTGGAACAATGGCTTGAAGACGAAATAAATCTATATTTGTAAGGTGTTTTGTGTAGCTTCGGAAGCCAATACAAAGTTGGGACTTTCATTGTATTTGGTTCTGCTTGTAAAGCGGTAGCTAAAAGTTTATGGTTGAAGCATATTCAAGTAGTGAATCGAAAAAAAAAAACTAATTATCAAGGGCATACCTCTAGATTTTATCACAAACTTTTATATGTAATTATATTAGCAATGCAAATACTTCATAGTAAATAGAACATGACTAAGGGTACGGGTCAAATTGTTCTCCATGGAAATGAGATGTGCCCTGCTAACACAACTGCACGACCTATCACAAGTGGTTTCTTTTAAACTGATAAGAAGAAGTAAACGTTTTCAAGTCAATCGACCATGATTTTTGGGGCGAGGCCAAAGAATCTTTCCACATCAATTTTCAAAGTTATTAAAAAGAATCAAGTTCCTATGCACTCGAAGATTAAATTGGCATCCAAGTATAAGTTTCTTCATACTGATGCGATAAATAATTGGTTTCTATATACTTTTGAGTGAAATAAGGGAGATAATATGCTACTTCCGGTGAAGTCAATGTTACTTCCGGTCTCATCAGATAGCTTCTTTCACACTGATTCCAAAAATATATAATTTCTATATACTTTTGCATGTAAAACTTGAATAATTGGCAACTTCCGGTTTATTGAAATACACTTGTGGTCATTAGTGAGAAATGTATGTATATATATTACAAAAAATATGGTTTCCGATTACTTTTCATGAAAAAATGTGCAAAAATAGCTACTTCAGGTTTTCTCAAGGTCACTGCCGGTTGTCAATTTTCAAGGTCATGTGTCCCCTAACCTTTTGTAAAAAGCCATATGGCATTACAATGAATCAAGTTGAAGTTATAATCAATAAACCTAATAATTAGACATTTCAGGGGCACTAACTCCCATAAGATGCCATTAGATTGTTTCAGACCAAACGTAACATATCTTTATTGCAATTTAGCAAACATTTGGCACTTGTTCTTTTATATATATCTTCAAAGGTGTTGGAGAATATGCAAAAACAAGGAAAAATCACAATTGAGAACTTTTACCTTGACCTCATTTTCTAAGTTAGAACCTAGGGGCCTCAAATAAAAACAAGAGGCTCTCAAGAGCCTGAATCGCTCACCTTAATTTTTTTGGTTAAATCTCTCATCAATGATTATTTTGGCTTTTCAATTTATTTAAATGTTCTTTGAATCGTCCTATTTTCTTCAAAAGCAAAAAAAAAATCATTTTCTCCTATGTTCTATTTTAGCCATAGGAGCTATGTTTCTGACATACAAGGAAATGAAATATAAAATTTATACTAGATACTCTGAAACTCATTTAGCCTAAGTTTGGCTGAAATTGATACAGCAGTTTCAAAGGAGAAGATTTTTTAAAGTAAGTCAACATGATGAACAAATTGTGAAAAAAGTCTTTAAAGGGCAATAACTCCTTAAGGGGTCAATTGACAATTTTGATCAAATTGACTTATTTGTAGATCTTACTTTGCTTAACATTTTTGCTATTAACAGTTTATCTGTATCTATAATAATATTCAAGATAATAACCAAAAACTGCAAAATTTCTTTAAAATCATCAATTCAGGGGCATTATACCTGAAAAACCAGTTACCCAATTCGGCTGAAAATTTCAGGACAGGTAGACCTTGACCTAATAAGTACTTTAACTTCTTGTCTTATTTGCTCTAAATGCTGGAGTTTTTGAGATATAAGCCAAAAACTGCATTTTACCCTGTGTTCTATTTTTAGCCATGACGGCCATGTTTTTTGACGAAAAAAAAAATAAAGCACAAACTTTATTTTATACACCCTACTGATCATTCAGTTGAAGTTTGGTTGAATTTGGTTTAGTACTTTCAGAGGAGAAGATTTTTTAAAGTTAGCAAATGTGATGAACAAATTGTGAAAAATTGTCATTAAAGGACAATAACCCCTTAAGGGGTCAATTGACAATTTTGGTCATATTAACTTATTTGTAGATCTTACTTTGCTGATCATTTTTGCTGTTTACAGTTTATCTTTATCTATAATAATATTCAAGATAATGACCAAAAACTGCAAAATTTCCTTAAAATTACCAATTAAGTGGCAGCAACCCAACAATGGTTTGTTTGATTCATCTGAAAATTTCAGGGCTGATAGATCTTGACCTAATGAACATTTTTACCCCTGTCAGATTTGCTCTAAATGCTTTCGTTTTTGAGATATAAGCCAAAAACTGCATTTGACCCCTATGTTCTATTTCAAGTAACGGCGGCCATGTTTTTTGACGGATCAAAAATCGAAGCACACACTTTGTGCAGGATAATCTAAGGAACAATCATGCTAAGTTTCATTCAAATCCATTCAGTAGTTTCAGAGGAGAAGATGTTTGAAAAATTGTTAACGACGACAGACGACGACGACGACGACGACGGACGCCAAGTGATGAGAAAAGCTCACATGGCCTTTTAGGCCAGGTGAGCTAAAAATCCCAGGGTTATACGGTTAACGGGTTCATGAGTTAAAAAAAACATACTAACAAATTTATTTCGCAAAGGTAGATAACTCCTATAAAATTTCATCGAATCACTTCGATCCAAATTAGCCAAAAATTTCTGAGGATGTAACGATCAATTTGTAAAAAGAATTCTGTCGATATATTTTTTTGTTACAAAGGAGATGCACACATTTGATAAACTGTGAATAGGGAGATAACTCTTACAAAGAAAATTGTTCGTCTTAGCAGGGTGAAATTGAAAAGCGCATAAACTGTACGATACAATATAAAAAATATCTAAGCGACATATTGCGAAACAAAAATTTTAGAATTTGGCAGGAAAAAAAATTAATACTAATCAGAAGAAATACAATAGGTCTTTCCACAGAAAAGTGGAAAGACCTAATGAAAAGTGCTAAGCTAATACCACTGCATTCTCAACATCATGGAACTACCACTAATGGTTCTCTTTACACTGAACTAATCACAAACTAGCATCCTGTTCAGCGAAGACAACACACTTAGTATCGCTTGTTCGACTTCATCGAAGCGAGACAAGAAATCAAGCCTGTACGCTGTAGCTTATGTCTAACAACATCTTAAAATTAGAAATGAGATTGCCAAGGCATAATTCGATTATTGAACAAACAACTTAATATTCATCATCAATAAGATGTTTGGGTATTTTGCACATTATTATGGACCATGAATTTCAACATCAAAAGTTGCATTAAATCTCGATGTGCATGATTTACAGAGGATATTAAGCTAGCTATAAAACCAGGTTTAACATACAATTTGTTACGGAAAATGCCTGTACAAAAACAGAAATATGGCAGTTGTTTTTCACTTGTTCCGTTGATTCATATCCTCGGTTTTGCCAGTTTTATGGACTTTCTCCTTATTTAACTTGACTTGGAGTTTGATATTTTTGTTAGACTTTAATATAAGTAAACAGCCTTTGAATCGACTAATCGGCTGTGTTTCCTTGTTTCATATTTTCACTTTTTATTGTCATATAAGCAATTATAAGCATGTGAAAAATAAAAGCATACTCAAAAACGAAAACAACAAAAGACAGATTAAAATTTAAATGTCTTAGGGCCACAACTTCTGCAACAATCGCCCAACTGTAACATATCAAAATGTAACTAGTTATTATAAAATGACTATATCTTAAAACAGAAATTCAGTTTTGCGGAAAACAACAATTTGCAACCATACAAGACCTCAACGTGACCGTCTGCAACAAGCATTGCAGCTGTAAAAACAGATAAACTTTTTTTGGTTCTTTTGATTTTTTTACCACTACGTCCACAAAATTGACTAAACCGTATACGTAACACCGTGATTTAATATCCTTACAGACAAATCACACAATCAGTTCGAAATTCGATTTTTATCTTAAATGATTTATATTCCAACATAGATACGTATACATGTATCTATACAAATGAGTAGTTCATGTGAAAAATGTACGAATCACTAGCTTGTCGAAATTATAGTTGTGAGTTCGAACCCCGCTCTTCGCAGGTGCTTTCAACACCGATTTTAGTGGACTTTTGCTGTCACTTTTCCTGGATCTACTGCTTCATACACTTGTACTTTTACGATGCATCTTTTTTTTTCAATGGATGTCCAAATTTCCCGCCCTTTCCCTGTCGGCCTGCTTTGCCAACCCTAACTATCTTATTTATTGTTAATTTGATTTCGTCCTGAATGATGATAAGTATGATTAAAAAAAAAGAATAGCTAAGCTTTTCTGATTGAATAAAGGACGGACGGACATCAAATATATCAGACACATTTGGCTTCGTCGATAGGAGACAAAGAAGACAAAAGGCAATCAGCAGTTAATAAAACACTTTTAACGCCTAGAACTGTTTTGAAGTCCTCCTAAACAATAACCACCAATGTGTAGTGATAAATTGATTGTTTGCTTAATGTAGCAATACACGGTTAGAAGTTTTGCTTTGCATTTTGGTCCCTGTGGAGTTTGCAAATATGAAAGTTATTGTGCAATAAAATTCATTTTCAGACAGCTGAGTACTAATTTAGCCTTCAAAGTTGGTTTATAAGAACATCAAGAGTATTATTTTAAATGTTTTATGGACTTTTTTCTGTTTGACTGTCCGTATTGTGATTAGATATAATAAGATACTATAATATTAAAGATAATAACCAAAAACTGCAAAAATTCCTTAAAATTACTATTTCAGGGGCAGCAACCCAACAACGGGTTGTCTGGAAATTTTAAGACACATAAATCTTAACCTGGTGAACATTCTAACTCGAATTCAGATTTGCTCTAAATGCTTTAGTTTGAGAGATTTAACAAAAAACTGCATTTTATCCGTAAGTTCTATGTTTAGCTTCTTTTCTTCCACTTCGGATACTTTATTTCACTAATAAGATTTATTCCTATGAAGAATAAATCCGGTTATCGGAGGAAAGTGGGCTTACGTTTTGGGAGTTGTCCCGCTTTGCACGCGTGGTGGAACTTGTTATGTATTATGAGTCACGTTAATTATTTTAACCTTGATAACTGTGACGTCATCCTTCTTTCTTTACCACCATAAAGCAGAGAGAAGACGCAAAAAACTGGGTTCCGTATGAATTAACTAATGTTTGTTTCAAAAGTTATTGTTTCAACAAATTTAGTTGAATATTGAATTTTATTTCTTTGATTTGGTATATGAGATGGATGTCTTTCAAAAAATCTTTATTTTACTAAAAAGGTTCGGAAAGTTTGAAAGATAGAAGCACATGGTTTTGATCCAGTATAAAATAGTGTTAAAGATTTTATGTATTTTGTTGTTTCTTCTGTAAAGAGTTTCTAAATATTTCATTGTAAATTTTTAATTGTTGGTTTAATTCAGTGGAAATCATGAATTATTTTTCCAAAAAAATAGAAATTTTAACAGACCCGTAATTTTAGATAAAAACTGCGCACATGGTTTTAAAGACACGTGTCGCATGGACGTCTGCGATTTTAAAACTATCGTTGTATGAAATGTTTCATCTGCTACACAGCAAGCAATTTAAAGAGAAACCAATAATGGATAAATGTATGAAGTTTATAATATATATATATATATCTTTTCAAGGGTCGTTTCACTAATATTATTGTAGTAATTTTCAGTTTTAAAAACCAAACATCTTACGGAAATGGGGAAAACAGTGCGTATGTCACAAAGGCCCTTTAAAAGTCCTTATGCAGCCATACAGCATACTTCCACGCAAGTTTCAGCTAAGATGACTCCAGAACTTAGGAATGAAATTGCTCAGGTTGTCAATACCGCTGTTCAAAACTCATGAATCCATGGACAAAAAACAAAATCGGGGTAACAAACTAAAACCGAGGGAAACGCATTAAATATAAGAGGAGAACAACGACACAACACTAAAATGTAACACACACAGAAACGGACCAAGCATCAGACAAAAATCCCACGAGAATAACAAATATAACATCAAAACCAAATACATGAATTTGGGATAGACAAGTACCGTGACACGTCTTATCGCAATGTGAAATTACACTCAAAAATAAGAGAAAACAAACGACGCAACGTTAAAATGTAACACACACAGAAACGAATAATAATATAACAATGGCCATATTCCTGACTTGGTACAGGACATTTTTAAAGGAAAAAATGGTGGGTTGAACCTGGTTTTGTGGCATGCCAAACCTCGCACTTTAATGGCAATGTTAAATATAACATTGAAATGACAACATAATATTACAGGACTACAATACAAATAAATAGGAGAACGTATTAGACAAAGAAACACATGATTAATGAATAACAAAAAGAATCAGGTTTAAAATTCAATACGTCAAAAACGCGCCTCGTCCACACAAGACTCACCAGTGACGCCCAGATATAAAAGATCGAAAGCGAAAAAAAGTACAAAGTTGTACAGCACTGAAGATCAAAAGTTGAAAAAGGCTGTGTCACATACGTCTATGTTTTTATGCTGGGGATAAGAACATCCTTATTATTTAGAACAATTAATGCTATTGCAAACAGTAAATTTTATCAAATGAATATAACAGATATAACGTTACATAATGAAACTGAAGTATTAACTCATTACAGAAAACAAACACGAATACATAATGCAAAGACCAACACAGAATAGACACACCCGACTCAGTCCAGGCCTCAACGCAGTAAATTGTGAAAATGACGTCACATATACGATGGTGAAAAGGCATTAAAAATTATGTCACATTTGAATTTATGAAATTTCTGAAACAGCAGAAGAATGACGTCACATATGAAAAACTATATCTCAAAAGTAAGATAGAATTAGGATTGATTAAAGATTATAATAGAACTAAATACTGATATTGCATTTAAACACAATGCATATTGCAATACTTATTAATAGCAATTAACTATAATATATATATATGTCCAGTTTGTTATGAATCCAACTTCAAACGTAAATTATCGTACAGATTACGTTGACCAAAATTAAATCTAACTAGAACACACCCAGGGCCGTAACTACCTATGAGGCAGGGGAGGCAGTTGCCTCCCCTGAATTTTCTACACCAAAATTTTTTTTTGAAGTAAAAAAATAAAATATTGACAATATGTACACGAAGAACTTGAATTTATATTATAAATAACACAAGTTAACAGTTTTAACAGTGTTATCATGATACGTAATATGTCTGTCATTTTTTCGGATTTTTGATCGAAAGTAAACCGTTTCGGTATTTTTTTTTTATTTTATTTTTTTCGTGTGGCCGTCCGTCTGTTATTCAGTATTGAGGTGGTCAGTATTCGTATGAGAACACATATGAAACTTTGCTTTCGATAATTTTGAATAAAAACTTAACTATTTGCATCTATTTGGGGGCTCGATTATTTAAGCAGAGGATGTTCTTTTTGTATTGTGAATCTTTTAAGATATCGGAAATTCGTTTAATACCCGCTGAATCAGCTGTTGGATCGTTTTTTAAGTTTCCCGATCGTAAGAGAACATTATGGTCAATGCCTTAGTAAGTACACACTCCCATTCGTTGTAGCAGGGACTTTCTATACTAAGTATATACTAGACTAGTATAGAAAGTCCCTGGTTGTAGTTATATACATGTCTGTTCAGCTTTCAACAATATTGAAATTCAAGATCCTCGATAAAAAAAAAAATATCTTGCGTTTTATAATCTTGCTTAATATGTTTTTTGAACTTACAAGTTTCTAAAAAAAAATATCTTTAAATACAGAAAATACAGATAATAATTGTTTGCATGAAAATTGCTCCAAGGATCTAGCAAAACTGATCTTTCTTAAAGCATAGAAATCGAAGGAAAACGGGTAATTTTAGCCATATCATTTGAGAAAAAAATCCACGGTCACAATGTATTTAATGTTAACAATTATAGGTCAAAGTACAGCCTTCAAGACGGAGCTAGCTTTGGCTCACCCCGAACAGCAATCTCAGCTTGTTTTTGCATAAAAGTTGCTTCCAGGTTCAAGCCATACTGATGTTTCTTAAAGTAAGGAAATCGAAGGGAAACGGGTAATTTTTAGCCAATAACTGAGAGAAAAAAAATCGGCGGGGGCACAAAGGGGGCTCAATCGGCGGCCCCAAACCCCTGCCTCCCCTCAATTCGAACCCTAGTTACGGCCCTGACACCCGCGAAATCGCGGACATTCAGAGCGTGGTTGAGAGTATGTAAAGTGTTGTAGGAGGAATTTTGTAAAAGATTTAATGACTGGAGAATTTCAGGAAAAGTATCAAAAGTCTGGGTACTGGGGACAGCTGGAAAATGTTTTTTTTTTTTTGTTTTTATCCCTCCTCCTTTATTTCCAAAATTCCATTTTTTTTTTTTTTTTTTTTTCTATCAATTTCAATATGAACATTTTGTATGTTATAAACATCCAAGTCAGGAGCCTGTAATTCAGTGGTTGTCGTTTTTTTTTATGTGTTACATATTTGTTATTTCGTTTATTTTTTGTACATAAATAAGGCAGCTAGTTTTCTCGTTTGAATTGTTTTATTTTGTTATTTCGCGGCCTTTTATAGCTGACTATACGGTTGGGGTTTTGCTAGTTGTTGAAGGCCGACGGTGATAATAGTTGTTTATTTCTGTGCCATTTTGGTCTCTGGTGTAGAGTTGTCTCAATGGCAACCATACCGCATCTTCTTTTTTTGTAATCGATAAATTTTTGTAAAATATCTTATGACTGGAGAGTTTCAGAAAAGGTATCAAAAGTCACAGGTACGTTGGGACAGGACAATTGTTTTTCTATCCCGGCTCGTCCTTATTTTCAAAATTCTCATTTTTTCTATTAATTTTAATAACACATGAATAATTTCAGCGCTTATCTGTATATTATGAACATTCATTACTATAAACTTATGGAAGTAGTCTCAGCTATAAATAAAGTGTATTTGCTTCTTACTTTCAATTCTCTGTCAGTTTACTAATCGATCCGCGGCAGTCATTGATATATCATACAGACACACTCTATTTAATAAACTCTGTGGAAAGTAAACTTGAAAATGATCACAGATAGGAAATACACTTTCGTAGTATATGTATATTCAAAGTATACAGAAAAACGCAAACCGAAAGTCTAATCTGACTTAAAATTTTGTTCAATGACGGAAAAATATCCGGATGCCTTTTTTCTCGTTTTTCTCCCAAAATAACTCAATCTGAATAATCATTTGAATGGATGACAAATGCGACTATGCACTTTACCTATAGGACACAGAGGCATGATGATTATTTTATTGTGGAAAGAGGAGAAGCGACACACAAAATCAGGTCTTCTCGTTTAATAGTATAAGATAAGATAAATGACGGCGGTGATTAATTTTTCTTTCCATAACACATAAATATAATAGAAAAGACGTCAACACATTTGACAAAATCCGATGAGAATTACAAATATAACATTAAACATTTAAACTAAATACATGAATTTGGGATAGACAAGTACCGTAACACGTCTTATAGTAATGCAAATTCACACTCAGCAAAACAGTCACAATCGGGAATAAGTCACGTTTGGTAATTAAAAGATTAGACGACATAGTGACAAACCACAATCTACCATGTGGTAAAAATGTCCTTAGCTAGTTTAGTTAAAGACACATCGTATGGATCCACCAATTCGTGATGGTGTCCATAAAATGTACGGCATAGCCAGAAATTAGTAGTGGTTTTGCTAATTAATATTCATAATATGTAAATGAGAATTGTACCACGTGATAGTACTTTGAACTGGACTGGCTTGATAGGCTTGATATCATTAAAATCTTTAAAACACGGATACTATAAGTTGCCCGTCACAGAGTCCTTATTTACAATCACTTTGATATTTCCGTAAAGTTGTCAGGCGGTCAAAATCAAAACAATGAACGCGAATTTAGTGAATTTTTCGTGCTTTGGTGAGTTTATTCTTCTTGAAATGGTGACATTTTAATTTTACGTGGGAACCTAGAGTTCAACGACTACACATACAAGGTTTGGACTTGCTTATTCTTTGGGAAATTCAAGTTTCATATTTCACCCCGGCAACCTGTTTTTGTAATGACCTTGTAAGCCAATTTTCAACACGAAGGTTGCAAATTTGACGTTTCAGCCATTTTAGCCTGTATTTTACACTGCAATGTTAAAAGCCTCTCGCTTCGATTTTTAAAATAGCTCAGGAACCTGTATTTTTGCAACAACAGTCATTATGTTTCGTTTAAATGGTGTATATTGTTGTGTATATTCATTTTCTGCCCCGGCAACCTGTCTATCACTTAAATTAAAATTAAAACAGACATTTTTTTAGAACTTTCAAAATTCCCTATCATTTTAATGTAATTTCCGTGACCCGTATCTGATTTCTTTAGTATAATATTCAAATAAGCAAAGTGGCGTTGATTTCTGGATATGGAGTGTCAATTTTAATCTGTCCTCCTCATAACTTTGTTGGAGTAGTTTCTGCGTAAGGAGCACACTCCTGTATATGAAGTCTGTATAGTGTGAACAAGCACGTCAATGCCCTTCTTCACTCTCCAGCTACTGTTATAGACTGGTTCGCCTGTCTAGATCAATGTGCATATTACATATTTCATATATCAAGACAGGTAGGGTATAACGCCATCTTTTTATTTGAAATCGAGGTTGTTCTAAATTTAAAAATATTGACGTCATCAAAATAGGAAAGCCGGTGTTTTCTCCCGGCATGCATTTGTAAATGACAACAATAAACAATATGGCAGCAGACGATGTGAAAGATTTTAAAGAAAAACTTAAGAATGTCTTGATACATAAAATTGCCTTAACTAAGATCAACTGTACGCGAAATATTAATTTAACCTACTTGAAACCTTTGCAATTGCAAAGTATTCAAGGTGCAATGAAAAGTGATGCGTTGATCATGCTACCCACTGGCTATGGGAAGTCATTAATTTTTGAAATGCTTGGAAAAATGAATAACACCAAATGCATAATAATCAGCCCCTTAAATGCCATTATTGAAGAGCAGACAAGAAAGCTGGGTAGAAAGGCTGTTAACGTTAATTCAGCGCTAATAAATAGTCTTGAAGGTATTTGTAATATTCATTCATTCCATTCTTGACTGCAGTGTCATTGAGACACTTTTTAATTTTATGGAAACTCAAGTATGAAACTGATAAACAGAGACACCAAAAATATTCATACAGATATATGTTTGATATTATTGTTATAAATACCAATAGATATAAATAAATGATATTATATTTAAATTGTGTTCCAGTTTTGCAGAATATTAAACATGTTAAAGGAAGAAAAATTATATTTATATATGTATATATATTTGTTCTTCTTAGAAAAGTAGCTTGCAACAACAGAAAATATGTTGTGTAAGGGAACAACCATTTCATGATGGGGGGTGAAATAAATAACTAAAAAAGAAGATGTGGTATGATTGCCAATGAGACAACTATCCAAAAGAGACCAAAATGACACAGACATTAACAACTATAGGTTTGAACTCCTTTGGCTGTGATCTGACAGTACTGCAAAAATAGCTATTGCCAAAAATAAAAATAAAATATCTAAATGATTAATCCTCATTTTTTGGGTAGATCTTTCTTTTTTTTTTTGGTAATTATATTTATAATAAATATTTTTACATGTTATATACATTCAATTATTTTTCGATAATACCATTTAAATGCGCTTATGGGTTACATTGTCGATCTTTATTGTAGCAGACGTTCTTCCATTCAGCATTCATAATAAGGAAATTCCTATGAAACATCCGGAATCTCCTGCGCGACTGGTTGCGCATTAAATAGTTCAAAAAAGAACTAAAATGGCGTTGGTCTCCACCTGTCTATTTATAGAACAAGGTGATTATATATAGCGGGATCCCAGTCTACTACTGTTACATCTCCTGACTCAGTCAATGAAAGGCAACAATCGAATACAGGTATACAAAGTTCTAATATTTTGCCAATAACTAGTGTAAATGATAATCTAGGTTTAAATGTTTCACAAAAAACTCAGGACAAAATAATTAATGGTGAATATGTAGATTTAGGTATATTGCTTACAAATTCAGGCACAGAGCAATCAAATTCTCTAACTGTAGATACAAATGGACAGCTGATTATCCAAACTAAACCAAGTAAAAAGATTACTGATATTAACACATGGATACACGCTTTCCTTATTTACATAAGTATTTATGTTGGTGTACATTTAGAAGATACACAAAATATTTTAACATATATGTATTCGGTTAAGTTGGGTGCAAGTCGTTCAATATTGGGCTAGGTTCGAAGGACTATGATCAACAGTTTCGTCAAAAGAAAGCTAGAAATCCAGCTATGTCATGGGCTACTGTGGACCAAGAACTTTGGCTGTTATATATTCATACAATGCAGCCAAATGCACCTAGTTATGGGGTTAATATGGTTAACACTAACAGGAAATGTTACGAGTTCAATAACATAGGTGCATGTATGTTACCACAATATCGATACATTCACAAATGTTTGAGATGCAATGGTCCCCATCCTGCCATAAATTGTAGGGTCCCTCAATATGAGGCTGGTTCACGAATGGGTAATTTATGAAAGATATGATATTTTTGTTTTTAGAACTTGTTTCAATACTATTGGCCGTAGTTATATTATTTAAGTTTAAATTGAGGGACAAACAAGTTTATATCGAAGAACGACTCAACTCTGATACAATCTTTCATAACAGTAGGAAAGAATCAAAAGCATAGATCCAGCGGCAGATTCATTATCAACACCAAATATCACGAGATTTTCTGAGGCTGATATCGATGTTGAAATTAACAAACTATATATGTAGTGGATTTTACAGTATCGATGAACACTAATTCAAATTAATTCAATTCAATATTTTATTGGAAAGAGCACAGTAGTCTAGAGGCGTGATTCAAATACAGAGTGAGACAAATATAATATTAAAACAACATATAAATGAAATAAAGATGCATGTAACAACAAGTCATAAGCCAATTCTATGTATACCATTACATTATAAACTGATATTGATACCATAAACTTATAATCAGTATTATTCTAAATTTTCATAAATTTACTTAAAACACACAATCACCTATATAAGATATAAAAACTACTGTAAAAGATTATTATCTGATGAAACGGTATGGTGGTCTCTCAAATCAAGAGCTTCTTCAATATACATACAAATAGATTTTAATCCTTTTTCAGACATAGGATTTAACATTTTGAAAAAATTTGCATCCAAATTATTTGAATTAATATCATTAATTTTATATTTAGACCTAATTTTGTTATATTGCTGACATTCAATCAAGAATTGAATCTCATTTTCAATTTTTTTCCTGTGCAAAATTTACAAAATCTCTCATTAGAGGGTATTTTTGGTCTTATTCTTAATTAAGTGAGTTTTTTAGGAATACTAAAGTCTAAAATATATATACTCTTGTTGTTTAGATTTAGTATAAATTTAACTTTAAAATAAAAAGTTTACCACAATTTCCATCTTTTATCTTAGATAGTTCAAATTTAATTTTATTTTTGTAGAAATCTTCTAGTTTCTGTTTGAAATTACTATTACAATGCTTGTTTAAGGGTATTCCAATATATTTCATTAATTCAGATAATTTATTAGACCATAAATTTTCTTTGTACCAAGTAGATTTTTGATAGGATTGATTGATTGTTGGTTGCTTAACGTCCAGTGGCAAATATTTCATGCATATCTATCAGGACGAATATTTACACAGTGTCTGTAAATATGTGTCATTTTAGTTTGTATCAAGTGGATCCACATTGTTATGACACAGTGTCTGTAAATTGTGTCTTTTTAGGATAATTTAGTTTGTATCAAGTATATACATTGATAGGACACAGTGTCTGTAAATTATGTCTTTTAAGGATAATTTAGTTTGTATCAAGTAGATACATTGTTAGGACACAGTGTCTGTAAATTGTGTCTTTTTAGGATAATTTAGTTTGTATCAAGTAGATACATTGTTAGGACACAGTGTCTGTAAATTGTGTCTTTTTAGGATAATTTAGTGTGTATCAAGTAGATACATTGATAGGACATAGTGTCTGTAAATTGTGTCTTTTAAGGATAATTTAGTTTGTATCAAGTAGATACATTGTTAGGACACAGTGTCTGTAAATTGTGTCTTTTTAGGATAATTTAGTGTGTATCAAGTAGATACATTGATAGGACATAGTGTCTGCAAATTGTGTCTTTTTAGGATAGTTTAGTTTGTATCAAGTAGATACATTGATAGGACATAGTGTCTGTAAATTGTGTCTTTTAAGGATAATTTAGTTTGTATCAAGTAGATACATTGATAGGACACAGTGTTTGTAAATTATGTCTTTTAAGGATAATTTAGTTTGTATCAAGTATTTACATTGTTAGGACACAGTGTCTGTAAATTGTGTCTTTTAGGATAATTTAGTTTGTATCAAGTAGATACATTGTTAGGACACAGTGTCTGTAAATTGTGTCTTTTTAGGATAATTTAGTGTGTATCAAGTAGATACATTGATAGGACATAGTGTCTGTAAATTGTGTCTTTTTAGGATAGTTTAGTTTGTATCAAGTAGATACATTGATAGGACATAGTGTCTGTAAATTGTGTCTTTTAGGATAATTTAGTTTGTATCAAGTATATACATTGATAGGACACAGTGTCTGTAAATTATGTCTTTTAAGGATAATTTAGTTTGTATCAAGTAGATACATTGTTAGGACACAGTGTCTGTAAATTGTGTCTTTTAAGGATAATTTAGTTTGTATCAAGTAGATACATTGTTAGGACACAGTGTCTGTAAATTGTGTCTTTTTAGGATAATTTAGTTTGTATCAAGTAGATACATTGTTAGGACACAGTGTCTGTAAATTGTGTCTTTTTAGGATAATTTAGTTTGTATCAAGTAGATACATTGATAGGACATAGTGTCTGTAAATATGTGTCATTTTAGTTTGTATCAAGTGGATCCACATTGTTATGACACAGTGTCTGTAAATTGTGTCTTTTTAGGATAATTTAGTTTGTATCAAGTATATACATTGATAGGACACAGTGTCTGTAAATTATGTCTTTTAAGGATAATTTAGTTTGTATCAAGTAGATACATTGTTAGGACACAGTGTCTGTAAATTGTGTCTTTTTAGGATAATTTAGTTTGTATCAAGTAGATACATTGTTAGGACACAGTGTCTGTAAATTGTGTCTTTTTAGGATAATTTAGTGTGTATCAAGTAGATACATTGATAGGACATAGTGTCTGTAAATTGTGTCTTTTAAGGATAATTTAGTTTGTATCAAGTAGATACATTGTTAGGACACAGTGTCTGTAAATTGTGTCTTTTTAGGATAATTTAGTGTGTATCAAGTAGATACATTGATAGGACATAGTGTCTGCAAATTGTGTCTTTTTAGGATAGTTTAGTTTGTATCAAGTAGATACATTGATAGGACATAGTGTCTGTAAATTGTGTCTTTTAAGGATAATTTAGTTTGTATCAAGTAGATACATTGATAGGACACAGTGTTTGTAAATTATGTCTTTTAAGGATAATTTAGTTTGTATCAAATATTTACATTGTTAGGACACAGTGTCTGTAAATTGTGTCATTTAGGATAATTTAGTTTGTATCAAGTAGATACATTGTTAGGACACAGTGTCTGTAAATTGTGTCTTTTTAGGATAATTTAGTGTGTATCAAGTAGATACATTGATAGGACATAGTGTCTGTAAATTGTGTCTTTTTAGGATAGTTTAGTTTGTATCAAGTAGATACATTGATAGGACATAGTGTCTGTAAATTGTGTCTTTTAGGATAATTTAGTTTGTATCAAGTAGATACATTGTTAGGACACAGTGTCTGTAAATTGTGTCTTTTTAGGATAATTTAGTGTGTATCAAGTAGATACATTGATAGGACATAGTGTCTGTAAATTGTGTCTTTTTAGGATAGTTTAGTTTGTATCAAGTAGATACATTGATAGGACATAGTGTCTGTAAATTGTGTCTTTTATGGATAATTTAGTTTGTATCAAGTATTTACATTGTTAGGACACAGTGTCTGTAAATTGTGTCTTTTAGGATAATTTGTTTGTATCAAGTAGATACATTGTTAGGACACAGTGTTTGTAAATTGTGTCCTTTAAGGATAATTTAGTTTGTATCAAGTAGATACATTGTTAGGACACAGTGTCTGTAAATTGTGTCTTTTAAGGATAGTTTAGTTCGTAGTCAGCACTTCGGTGTTGACATGAATATCAATTATATGGTCATTTTTATAAATTTTCTGTTTACAAAAATGTGAATTTTTCGAAAAACTAAGGATTTTCTTACCCCAGGAGTAGATTACCTTAGCCGTATTTGGCACAACTTTTTGGAATTTTGGGTCTTCAATGCTCTTCAACTTTGTATTTGTTTGGCTTTTTAACTATTTTGATCTGAGCGTCACTGATGAGTCTTATGTAGACGAAACGCGCGTCTGGCGAATAAAATTATAATCCTGGTACTTTTGATAACTATTGTATCAAGTAGATACATTGATAGGACACAGTGTTTGTAAATTGTGTCTTTTAAGGATAATTTAGTTTGTATCAAGTAGATACATTGTTAGGACACAGTGTCTGTAAATTGTGTCTTTTTAGTATATTTTGATTTGTATCAAGTAGATACATCGATAGGACACAGTGTCTGTAAATTGTTCCTTTTAGTATTTTTGATTTGTATCAAGTAGATACATCAGAAACAGTGTACAGGTCTAGTGGCTTTCGAAGCTTTCCGTAAATTGTATAATTATGATATCATTTGGCCACCACTTTTAGAATCACTTAAGGCACTTTTATTGCATGCAACTATATTTATTGCTTATATGTCACTTGAAACTGGCAAGTTAAAAGTGTTTATAGGACAGCTAACTGTTATCCGTAAAGAAAGATCACGTTGTAAAATTTTGCTTATTGTTATCCCATTCTTAAAAACGGATCAGTATTGTCATGGTACAAATGTACATGTATAGAAATAACAGAACTAAACTAAAATATTGTCTAATTTATTGGTTTAAAAAATATGAAATGCAAAGACCAAAGGTTAAAGTCCCCTTATTCTCTGACTTTGGTGACAAGTACCAGTTTTCATGTGTTCTAAGTTTTAAAGGTTTGAATACATGTAGGAATAATGGATTCAGTTTCATTTTGAATCGGAGATACAGTAAAAACCAATACGCATGAATAAAGCAGCCACAAGAATGGGTACCTTTGCCGCTTAGCTATGTATACAAGTGGGAGGTTGTTACATAAAATAGCCTGAAATATATAATAATCCCGGTATATTCACATCTGACGGCGTTACTTTATCTCATGTGGGCAATTGTTTTTTTCTTATTTCATTACAGGGTAATTTAAATATAAATATATGTGTGGTCCAGGGGCGGATGCAGGAATTTTCGAAAGGGGGGGGGGGGGGGTGCTAACCCAGGGTAAAGGGGGGTGCAAAGGGGTGCAAAACATATGTCCCGATACAAATGCATTGATCGGCAAAAATAAAGGGGGGGTGCGCACCCCCGGAACCCCCCCCCCCTGGATCCGCCACTGTGGTCATTTAAAAGTACGGTCACGGAGGGTGTGTTGTGTCGCTACCGCATTGTGGCGGTGGTCGAACTCAGTGTCAAATAACACTTGGCATAGCCACTGAATTCGACCACGTGGCGAAAATAGCGACACAACATCTACAAATATATTATGCTTCTTATAATGGAATTATGTATCCGCTCAGCTTCTGTTTCCCAGGGCCAGCATCCGATATATTTTGGAAGCAATAATGTTAATAAGGATATTATATTGATATATAAGGAAATGACATTATAAGGAATAACAATAAGGTGGGAATAAGAATAATGTGGAAATAAGGAATAAGGAATGGACTATAAGGTTTACTTATATATACTAGGGACTTGCCAATTATGTTTCTCGGCAGTCCCATTCTTTGTCAAGCCGTGGCCGTACAATTTTGTACTTTTGCCAAATAAAATATTTCTTACTTTATATTTGTATGTCATTTGGCCCCACGTTGTCTCAGATAATAGTTGTAACAAAGCCTCTTAATGTTACAACAATGGCACTAAGGTTCTTCCCTGTATTGTTAATTTATAAATTACCAATATTATAAAACCATGGGATTTTATTTTTGGCATATCGGCAATGTTGGTTGGCAGACAAGGTCATCAGACACATTTTAAAAACATTTTTAAAACTTGGGATGATTATGGCCAAGTTTGGTTAAATTTGTCTCCGTAGTTGCAGAGGAGAAGATTTTACAAAAATTTATGAAAAATTGTTATAAATTGACTATTGAGGCAATAAATCTTTAAGGGGTCGATTGACAGTTTTGGTCATTTGACATATTTGTAGATCTTACTTTGCAGAACATTTTTGCAAGTTTGTTTCTATCTTTAATAATTCCCAAGATAATAACCAAAAACTGTAAAATTTCCCTAAAATTACCAATTCAGGGGCAATAACCCAACAACGGGCGGTTAGATATCAACCTGATAAACATTTGTGCACCTTGTCAGATTTGCTCTAAATGCTTTAGTTTGAGAGATAAAAGCCAAAAACAGCATTTTATCACTATGTTCTATTTTTAGCCTTGTCGGCCATCTTGGTTGTAGAGTGGGATCATCGGACAGATTTTTAAAACTGAATACCGAAATGGTGATTGTGGACAAGCTTGGTTGAATTTGGACAAATAGTTGCCGATGAAAAGATTTTGTTAAATTTAACGAGGACGGACGACGGATGACGGACGAACGACGGACGCCAAGTGATGAGAAGAGCTCAATTAGGATGGTTATATATATATGAGAGTAAAGTTTTACATATTTTTTTTAACTGTGTATTGCTACCTAATGCGGAAGGGAAAATAAAATTAATTCCGGACGAGACAGGATTTGTTGGACAGACCCTATCTACACTTATCGGATTGGTTCTTTTATGTACGGAAAGCTTGACACTATTCCAAAACGGGGCAATCAATAACCATTTCCATTTGTCCAAGACGTAGCTGCGTATTCATACATCCCACGCCAGTCCGTCTCATTTGTTTGGTTTTCACTGTCGGACTGGAGAAGATCAGAAAACTATCAATCAAACAGTCAACCAAATTATTGACCAATAATTGTAACAAAAGTCAACACATCATTAGTTTTAGAACTAAATCACACCATAATTCCTCGACAGTCAATATGAACATGCAATAGAGATAAAGAAAAAAAGCTCGTCTTTAAAATCGATGACAATTTGATTTGATAAAATTGAAACAAACCTGCAATGTTTTTCGGCAGATTTCCTTCCCTGTAATGAGATAAATCACTTTCTATCTGTTTTTTTTCCGTTACACAAATAGATAAAACACTTTCTATTTGTTCTTTTTCCTGTTCACATTCCAAGTATTGTTTTTTCATTTGCTCGAGTTCTGCATTTGCTAATAATTTTGCTTGTTCTCCATCAAGATCGTAATTCAAGATGTCGGTGACCTCGTATGGTTTTTGGCCTTTGTTTAAAGATGTCAATGCCTAAAATAGGAAGAGTATAGAAATTATTGTTGATAATCTAGTCTGTAAAAGGACATCTTGATAATGTCAGTTTCAGAGATTTTTTTGTTTGAATCGGAGTGATTTATCCCTCCCCAAGACAAGGTACTTGTATCTACGTTCGCCATTCTTTATAATGAAAGAAAGTAATACCAACTCTTTCAATTTGTTTTTTTAGTTTGGAATGGGGAATACTTGTGTATAATATAGAAAAGTCAAATGTTTTAATACTATGGCAAGATGAGAGCGTCTTAGATTGTATGTACTCTAGAAGATCTTTGGAATTTTTTAGTATCCACATCTGATTCACGCCACCTCTAGAATAGGCATTTTTACAATAACTTTGGAGCTCGGCTTTGATTGCTAATAAAATATATGTTAATAATTTAGAAAGAGGTTTCGTGGAGCACTTGGAAGACCCAACAGTATACCGTTGTTTGTAAGGACACTTATGTAGTTTAGGTATCTAATACAGTGATGGAAGATCAAGTTCTTCAACTTTGGTTGAAATTCCAAAGGAACATAGAACAAACCTATAATTATCCAGGATTTCCTCTTTGGTAAGTGTCGTGACGGTATATGTTGAGTTTCCAAGTGAATTGTCAATACCTAACTCATTTATCAAGCAGTTTATGTAATGATTTTTACACACAAAAACGATGTTTTTTGGAGCTTTATCTGCGGGGACAACAACATATTTGTCATGGAGGTAGGACAAATGTTTTGCACATTTGGGTCTTTAAAAATTGACGTGGGAGAATATTGTTACGTCTTTCATTTTCACATAACCTGACTTGATAGACTATTTACCGGATTTGTAATAACATAAGCAACACGACGGGTGCCACATGTGGAGCAGGATCTGCTCACCCTTTCGGAGCACATGAGATCACCCCCAGTTTTTGATGGGGTTCGTGTTGCTTAGTCTTAAGTTTTCTAAGCTATGTTTTCTGTTCTATTATTTGTCTGTTTGTCTTTTTATCTTTAGCCATGGCGTTGTCAGTTTATTTTCAGTCTATGAGTCTGACTGTCCCTCTGGTATCTTTCGTCCCTCTTTTTTTTTTTAATAGTGAACCACTGGTATTTGGAGCACTCCTGTTTTTAAATATCATGTGTAAATTATGGTGACTGTTATCTGAAAAAAATGCTTTGCTTGTAACAACGTACCTTTTCAACTCGGATCCACTTGTCATTGAACTCAATGGTATCCATAGAAGTGATAGTCATATGGGCCAACTGATTTCTGTACCATTTTAGGGTTGCCAAGTTCGCTCCAGGTACCGTATCATTCGGATGCGGAAGTTGATCCCAACCATTGGAGGGTGTTAATAAACCTCCTAGATTGCGCAGCAGACATAACATCAATGTCAGATCAAAGTCTTTAGACGAGGTTGCTAGAAAAATATTTAAGGTAGAAAAAAGTAAAATCACAAAAATACTGAACTCAGAGGAAAGTTAAATCGGAAAGTGCCTAATCATGGCAAAATCAAATGACAAAACTCATAAAAAAACGAATGGATTCTCAGCAGAACAAGTTAACACAATTTTCAAAAACTTCTTCAAGACTTACAATAATGGTAGTATATATGTTTGGGGAACAATTCCTGACATTTGTTATGACATTTACAAACAGAGCGTATACATTATAAAAAAATGGTCCCTCTTCGAAATTTCTTTGTGAAATTAATTCATTTGATATTGTCAATTTTATGAGACTTTAAAAGTCACTTCTACCTCCTCCACCTATTATAATATATTTGAAGGGTTTTCTAATATTAGTTATATATATTGTAAAAGTGTCATATTGATTACGGTTCAACTTTGAGGATGCACACATTGCGGGTGCTGATAATAATTGTGTATTGTATCAGGTCGATCAGGCCCAATAATAAAATATAATACTACAAATGTCCCAGATTAGTTTCGTTTAATTTGCCATGGTGTTGTCAGTTTGTATATTCTGCTTTCTTTTCTTATACAAGTTTTATCTACTTTTTACGTATTCTGTAATGTATGATTCTCAATCCATTACCGCCTATCTAAAAGAAAACTCTAAATAGATTAGAAACAAGAATGTGTACCCAGTACACGGAAGCCCCATCCGCACTATCATTTTCTATGTTCAGTCGACCGTGAAAATCGGGGAAAATCTCTAATTTGGCATTAAAATTAGAAAGATCATATCATAGTGAACATGTGTAAAAAGTTTCAAGTTGATTGGACTTCAACTTCATCAAAAACTTTAACCTGAAGCGGGACAGACGGACGGATGAACGAACGGAATAACAGACAAACGAACGGACGAACGAACGGACGCACAGACCAGAAAACATAATGCCCGTAAATGGGGCATAAAAAAACTATCAGTTGTATCATAAATATTCATGTACCTTTTGCTCCAGTAGGCACCGGAGTAAGATGTGATGGCCATACCGTCCCATGGACTCCCCTCATAATTTCTAATTGTGCTGCATTGATTCTTTTTGATTTGTTTAATTTAATGATGTCAGGCATACAACTGTTTATAGTTCGAGCTAAGTGTGTTGGCGGGAAGACTGTATCAAAGAATCGCCTGACGATGTCAAGTGATACTTTAAAATTGAGAAAGAAAAATCTGGTGAAGTTTCTCTCTTCTTCTGTAAGTTGTGGAATCGAAGTCATGGTTGAACAACTTCTAGCCTCTAAGAAATAACTTTAATCAAAGATTTCAGTCATGAATGCTGCTTTTCATCTTTTATCAGCATCATTCACCTGTTAGAACTATATATATAAAATAGAGAAAATTAACAACAGAGCTTAAGAGAAACAATAAATCATCCCAAAATAAACAGTTATAGTAAATATTTCCATGGAAATAATTCGAATCAGGATATGATGGGCTTAAAAAAGCATGTGGTATTTAAAACATGTATACAAATGTAATAATATAGTGCTAATTTCCAAAAATATAATTAAAATGGTAGGTCACCGAGCCTGTTTTCAAGCTAAAGGTTGTAAAAAAGTAACACTTTTTGTGGGCATTTTTTAATTCACTTACAAAATTACTAGTAGATATTATAGCTTACCAAGTAATAGAAAATTCTGTGAAGTACATATATCTTTTTAATTTACTACCATTTCTAGTTTACAATACTGGTTATTTACTTTATTCAGTAAGTTTTCTGTCTACCGTATGTGTTATACTAGAACGGATAGTACAGTAAGTTTACATACGAATATTTTTTTTAGTGAGTAGAAAAGCATTAGGATATGAAAACAAAGAAAACATAAGGACAGTAATGGGAATAGAATATGAAAAGATAGTTTTCATAAGATACTTTTCATAACATTTAATTCGACTCAGGATATTATGTAATTGAAGAAGTATGTAGTATTTATCATAATGTATACAAGTGTAATATATATACATGTAGTGCTATTTCAAAAAATGTTAATTAAAATGGTAGGTCACCGAGCTTTTTTCAAGCTTAAGGTTGTGAAAAAGTAACACATTTTGTGCACAGTATACAGTTAACTTACAAAAGATGAAAAGTGTTCCATTTAGTACTTTATTTAATTTACTACCATTACAAGTTAAAATTACCAGATATTAACTTTTTTTTTTAAAGTTTTCTTTCTACCGTATATATGTTAACCTAGAACGGATAGTGCTATAAGTTTCAGTGGTAGTTTACTTATGAATATTGTTTTATTTGAGCGAGTAGAAAAGCAATATCATGTAAATACTAAGAAAATTCAGAAAAAAACAGTACTGTTAATAGAGTTTGAAAAGATATATTTTTCAAAAGATTCTTTTAAAAAATTAAAAAAAACATTAGGTCACCGTACGACTTTTTTACGTTTATATCAGTGAACATTTTTTGTTCATTCCTATTAGAAAATTAAACTTGCATTCCGGTCTCAGAGACAATAACAATCGAAACCAAGGAGTAAACAAAGACAAAATGTTTCTTATTTCATTGAAACAATATACCGATCTTTTTTTACGATCGAAAATGGGGAATAAAAACATTTATACTCAAATCAAATCAAATCAAATATTTTATTATAGTCTCACCTCTCTACATGTACAATACAAACATGAACACAATATATATATACAACATGTTTTAATTAAAAGTACAAAACAATCTTAAAAACATTTGAGAGCCACTCTCAAAAGAGTTATGAGAGACTTTTACATAAAAAAGGACAGCTCGATAAA
Source organism: Mytilus edulis (assembly GCA_019925275.1). Lineage (NCBI taxonomy): Eukaryota > Metazoa > Mollusca > Bivalvia > Mytilida > Mytilidae > Mytilus > Mytilus edulis. Next base: position 60,831,159 of record CM034356.1, read on the forward strand.
AATATAAAACATTTTTTATCTATATAAAACATTCTTCCTTTGAATTAAAATATCATGGCAGATTTTGGCCGAATAAAAGCATAAATTTTTATTTGTAAATAAAAATATAAATTTTTCATCATCATTTAAGTCTAAAAAATCAATATTAAAAGAAACTGCTCTAGTAAAAACCTCTTGTCTTGCCTGTGAATATAAAGGGCATTTAAGTAAAACATGTTTCTCATCTTCAATGAGTTTCTGTTGTATACATGAATCATTAAAACAAAATCTATTTTCACTTAAAACCCCTTCATATCTGCCTGTTTCTATTCTAATCGGCGCCACACCACATCGAAATTTAGCAAAGGCGCTTTTATATTTTCCTGGCATATGAACACTTAAATAATGTTCTTTATAATATTCTTGTTTAAATAATCTATATGTACGCAGTTTACTGCGATCATTTGTGTTGAAATCATTACACCATTTTCTCTTGTACATATCAAAAACATTACTTTCAATATTCTTAATATCATTTTTACTAAAAGTACAGTTTATATTACAAAAATTTTCAATATTAAGTTCTCTAAATTTACTATGAACTCTAAAATTCCAGTTTTTAATTTTACTGTTACATATTCTATTTGCCCATAAAAACACTTTTTTATTAAGTCTGGTATCATTCATTTTCAAAAATCTTGACCAATTTCTAAAAATACATGACCATTGTTTAATAATACATGGCATCCAGCCCGTATCTCCATATAATGATAAATTTGGGGTATATTTACCAACACCCATAAAAAATCTCATGGCTCTATTTTTAATTGCATTAATACATGTAAACTCCCTAGCTCCCCATATTGAGGCACCATATTCAATAACTGACATAACCAGTGTATCAAAAAGTTTTGTAAAAATTGAAAACTCAAAACCACCATTAGCTTTACTTTTGGCAATTAACAAACCTAATGCCCTACTGGCAGACTTAGCAACAGCTTTTGCCATATCTATATAATTCAAATATTCATTTAACACTAGTCCCAGATATGTATATTTTTCTACAATATCTATGCTATTATCATTAAACATAAATTGAAACTTTGTTCTTTGTACTGACTGGGGTCTAAAATGAACAATTTTTGACTTGCTTAAATTTACAACAAGATCATTAGTGTTACACCATTGACTTAAAATGTCTAATATTTTTTGTAAATCTTTTTCATTATCACACATAAATACAATGTCATCTGCATATACAAGTACAGAAACAATATCATCATCAAGTTTTATGCCAACATTTAACCTCTTGACCTCATCAATAAGATCATTAATAAAAATATTGAACAAAAGAGGTGATAAAATGCACCCTTGCTTTAATCCTGACTTTACATTGAACCATTCTGTCATATGGCCATTTATTTTAACACATGACTGTACATTATTATAAATAGCATGTAATGCTTTTAACATTTTCGAACTTATACCTAATGACTCAAGTTTGGTGAACAATAAGCCTCTATTAACCCAGTCATAGGCTTTTTTAAAGTCTATAAATGCACAAAAAGTTGAAAGCTTTTTTAATTTTCTGCTTTCAATGATAGTTGTTAATGTATACAAATGGTCAATAGTGCTACGGTCTTTTCTAAAACCATTCTGTTCATCATTTAAACAATCTAAATCATCAAGCTTACTTGTAAGTCTAGCATTAAGTACTCCACAATAAAGTTTATATGATGACGGGGCTAAAGTTATTCCCCTATATGACATAGGATCATGTGGGTCAGAAGTGGACGACTTTGGAATTGGCGTTATCATACCCTTACTCCACAAAGATGGAATTTTACCAGAATCATAACAAATATTAAAAATACGTGTCAATGCATTCAAAGCAGTATTATTTTTAAACAATTCAACTTGAATATCATCTATCCCAGGTGATTTGCCATTTTTAGACAAATTCAAAACTTTATAAACTTCATCTATTGAAATTACATTATCTAAAAATTCATCAAAAATAACCTGGTTTGAATTTAAGCTAATACTACTATGATTTTGGTTTAACATATCACAAAAACTATTCTTCCATGTATCTATTACTACATTTTGATTGTTACATAAGGAACCATCACTTAATTTTACTTCCATTGGTATATTGTTTTGACGTTCATTTCCCACACCAATTTTGCCGATCTTTCGCCAGAATTCTTTTGGGTTGCTGGCAGTGTTCATCAATTCTTCCTGCGACGAAAACCAATATTGACGTTTGGCTTTCTGGACACTTTTGTCAAACAGTTTTCTTTTTTCTACATATAAATGGCGTAAATTTTTACTGGTATTTCCTTTACATTTAGTCCAGACTTTTTCTGCTTTACAAACATCGTTCCATAAAGTGCCTAAGTTGTCAGTCCACCATGGCTTCTGACATCGCCTAGGCTTATTGTTATTACTATTATATAAAACAGTTTTACATGGTAATTTCTGTGACATCTCAGACTTCATCACTGTTACAAAGCTATCATACATGTCATCAATGGCAAATTGTGTCGTTTCACTATGTTCTAAGTAAGAAATAATATTATCAATACTAGTTATGATAGTGGGGTCACAAAGCCAGTCCTGTGGAATATTATCAGCGCTATATTTAACTTTTCTCACAGGCTCATGATCATTTAAACTAATATTATCAACAAAGTTAAAATTCAAGCTCATAGACCAAGTTAAAACTGAGTGATCTGGAACAATCCTACGCAGGTCAAATTTATCCACCATACCAATGTTCTTAATTAGCTCAGTAGTTCTATGTACTGTGAAGTCACTGAAAGATTTTAATTGTTCATATGGTAGCACACAGTAGTCAACCACACTTGAGCCTCTGGTTGATATGAAAGTATAGTCATTATGAAGCGAGTTACGACCATTCAATATACAACAGTTCACATCAATAAGGAAGTCGCAAAAGACACTGCCATACGAATTGTGCTGAAAGTCAACGATGTTCCGCTCCGGTAATTGATCTACTCCCTCTATAAAGTCAGAGAAGTCAGAACAGCGGCTATTCCAATCTCCACAAATATAAAATGCATGACCATTTGGTATCGTATAAATATGTGTCATAAGTGTCTCCATAAAATCATGGACGTTAACAGCTCGTGTTGAATTCTCAGGTGGCAAATACACTGCACAAACATAGAATATATTCGACAAGCATAGTTTATCCTGTAGTTTTACCCATAAAATTCCATCTGTGACATCATTCACAATTTCAATATTAAAGACATCTACAATTTCTTGGCGTATAAGAAATCCAACACCACCTGATCCACACTTCGCACGTATATGAATATTCTTACGGTTATGGCCGTACCATTTATAGCCTTTTATATTTATACTATTAGAATTTATTAAATGTGTTTCACCAATGCCCAATATATCCACATCAAGAGAATTAATACAGGCCACTAAAAGATTATATTTATCACTTTTAAAATCATCATTCCAACCGTTTACATTCCAAAATCCGCATAAAACCTAACTACGACCACGGTATCCACGATTACTTTTATTTCCTCTTCCCCGTTTATTATATCCTCCTCTATTCATGCCGTTTGATTCCCTATTGATTTCCTCTCTTTTGGAATACGGGTTATATCACGTGACTGACTATTTGCACTATCAACATTTTTGTTATGACCATATTTTCGGGATTTAAATTGAACACGACTACCTTTCACTTCAAGATTATCATTACCAATAGCATTCACAATATTGCGAAGATTACTATTTATTGGGCCAATGGAATAGAATTTTCCACAAACACATCCTTATAATTTCTAGAATTTTTTAATTCCCTTTTTTTATCCATCACTTTTCGCTTATCAGATGTAGAAGATAGGGATGCGATAATAACGCCACTTTTTCCCTCTCTAAATGACTTCTTGCGTTCCGCTGAAACAACTTTTACATCTTTTAAATGAAGCCCATCACGGATTAGACCATTAATTTTGTTTTTCTACGTTTTCATTAGATGATTCTGGTATATTCCTAATTACAATACGGCACTTTTCACTGTTATCTATATCCGTATTAGCCGAAGCTTGTTTAACTATATCCGCGTATGATTTTTCCATACATTCAACTTTTTCGGTGACACCTTTAATTTCCGTCTGAAACTGTTTTTGAACCTTTTGAATTTCAATGGTAACTTTCTTGTCAATCATACTTGCTATTTGATTAGGTATATTATTTTCGAAATCATCAATGCGTTTTGTAATCATCTCACAAAAATTGTTCATTGTACCTGCTAATCCCTTTACCAACGATTTCAATTCACCTAGCTCATTGTTCGTCGACTGACCTTGGCAATCGTTGTCCTTAAACTGGGCCATGTTTATTTCAGAATCATCTTGTAAAATATCTAGGTTAGTCATGTCGTCACTAACTGGTTTAAGCTTCTTAACATTATCGGGTGTGTTTGAGTCATTTGATAAGTGCCTTTTGGTACGAATAATTTTATCGCATTCATCATAAATATATTTATTCATGTCAGAATGAATATGTGCTGTTGTAGTTTTTATATTGTTCGAAGTCATCACTGATTGAACGTATGTATCTGCCGATTTACGGTAGTATTATGATTAACTAAGTAATTAAAGCTTAAGGAGGCTCGAGGGTATAAAAATTTCAGAAAAAAATGCTGCATTAAAATTTGTTTTCATTACTTTATTAGTTTTTACTTTATCATATGTTACACAAATCATTCAAATAAATCAATTCGTGTTGGCCCCCAGATGACTTTTAAAATGTATTTATCATAGAAAAAGCTCCAAATTATCTCCCTTTGGTGCAAAAATACCATTTTTTGGCATTAAAATTGAAATATCTTTTTTTTACTCATCGGTGATCATGACCTATATTTTTATTATTATTTTCAAATAAGATGTACTTAAACTAAACTATGTAAAATTTTAGCGATTTCTGTAATTTAGTTCTTTTTTTATTTCGATATAAACTATTTTTCTCCTATTAGTTCAACAGAAAAACTGTACTTTTACAAAAATGTATGTTTCTTTCAAAGGCAGATTGTGAGCGTAAATGAACGGTGACCCCATTTTTTAATTCTATTTTTCTGTTAAGTATAAGATAAAGTTCATCTATAGAAAAATATAGAGAAATCCTATATTAAGAAAAAAAATCATTTAGACCCGCGAGCCCCCTTTAAATTTGATAAATTTCTATTGTGTATTCTTTCGTTGAATAATGATAATAATAACAACACTTCTTTTAGATTTGCCTGTTCGTACCTATTTTCCAACCAAGTTATCTAACAACGATCTTAATGTTCCCCTTGGAAACCTTATTGTATTGATTCTGTATTGTACAGTGAGAATGTAGGCAATGTTATCCCGCAACTGCGCAGTGCAGATTCAACATGATCTACACAAAAAAGCAAAGAATGTCGGGTCAACTGATGAAAGGGACCGCTTTGAATTTTTTTTTCTCACTATTCAAGTTTTTAATGATTTATTTTTTCAAAGTAAGATCTTGACTGAGACATCATTTATATTTTGTCATCAAACATTTTAAATTATTCATTATTATAAATATTGGGTAAATTTGACAAATTTTCCGGTTTCCTGCTTACTGATATTTTCAGATATAAATCTGTGATGTGACTCACTATACTTATTTGTGGTCATAACATTTTGTCTGTTTCCGTATATAATCATGTGGGAGAGATTTTAAATATTGTTACATTTGATGAATTTTCTCATTTCCTGTTTTGGGGGATTTTAGTATTAAAATCGTAGTTTTAACCCCATTTTTCTCACGTGTTGATTTCCTTATGCTATCATGCTAGTGATTTTTAAAACAAATCTATCTTGTAATTAAAGACTTTGCCCTATTACTGTAATAAAAATATAAATTTCCCTGTTTTCATCACTTTTTATCATTATGGTTCTGGTATTTTTAGAATTTCAAACATATGAAATCCTTGAAACAAAAATACTTAATTAGTTCCTGTTGCTAATCTTCAATATTTATCTTAAATCTGAATCTACGCCATTAAATGGAATCAAAATGCGCAACATTTATCTGTATATGTTATTATGGTCGATGCCACTGCTGGTGGAGATCTATTTCCACGATGGTATCACCAGCCCAGTAGTCAGCACTTCTGTGTTGACTTGAGTTACCATTGATATGTTCATAATAATAAATTAACTGTTAACAAAACTTTGGATTTGTGAAATACTAAGTCTAAGGCTTTTCTGCCTCATGGTCCTCAATGCTATTCAACGTAGTACTTTATTTGGCCTTCTAAACATTTTTTGATTCGAGCGTCACTGATGAGTCTTTTGTAGACGAAACTCGCGTCTGGCGTAAGTGTAAAATTTTAGTCCTGGTATCATGATGAGTATTTTTATTACCTGTAGCATGTTTATCTATTGTCATCAAAATTCATAATATCAAATAAGATTACTATGTACATACGGGTAACTAAGTCCTTATAATTGAATAAAGTTACAATCATTTTTAATGATTCATTGTTTTGATTAAGCTCAGATTACAAATTGTTTCATATCACCTCTTGGTGATTAATGTAAATAGATATAGGAAGATGTGGCATGAGTGCCAATGAGACAACTCTCCATCCAAGTAATAATTTATAAACGTAAACCATTATAGGTCAAGGTACTGTCTTCATCATGGAGCCGCTTGGCTCACACCGAACAGTCAAATGTGTTAATAAGAAATTATGATAAGAACCTATATAAAGCATTTGAACTTTTATGAAAAAAGACTATACATAAAAATATCTCCCCTTAATGATGAATCATTTGGAAAATTGGAGTCACCCTACATCTAGCACAAAGAGGGGCTAGCAAACAATTTGTAATTTGAGCTAAGTTAAAACAATGATCCACAAAAAATGAATGTTACTTTATTCAATTATAAGGACTTAGTTATCTGTATCTACAAAGTATTCTTATTTGATATTAGGAATTTTGAGGAAAATAGATAAACATGCTACAGGTAATAACATATACAGATAAATGTGACACAATATGATTCCAGTGACTGGCGCAGATTCAAATTCAATATTTCATTATTTATAAATAATAAAATATTGAATCTGAGAATCTGAATCTATCATGACACGCCATTATAGTAAAATAGAAATCAAATTGATTTATGCTGAAAATTCTTAAACACAAATAGATAAGCAACAGCAACTTATTTAGTGTGTTTGTTTCAAGGATATCATATGTGTGAATAATGATCATACACAAGAATGAAGGACATTTAGTTTTTTTACATTAATCAGTACACGTGCTATGTCATTGATAAATATTATCGATAGTTGACATTGATGTAAACGGGAAACACTTATAAATACCCTGTTATAATTTTTAATATATCTTTTTTACCTTAAATGTGATAAAAATTTCCCATAGCAAGTGAACTTTTAGAATGATTTCCAAATAAATATGATTCTTCAAAAAAAAAAATTTTAAGTCAGCATTTACTGTTGTCAATGGCCATTTGAAATAGCGTTCATATTTTTTTTTATGTTTTCCCTTTGTTTCTATTGTGGTTATTGTACGTTAATGCTTTAAAAAAATCATTCTCCCAGTTAATTTTTCCATAGCAGATAAAATAGAAAAATAATGAAACAATCTAATTATCAAGAAAGAATTATTTTAAAAATCAATGTTTTCTGTTGTAAACTGAATTTTGAAATGCAAACTCCAAACCTCCGTTCCGACAGATGTCGTATGTACAGTATACAAATGGATCGACATAATAGAAAGGTTTACTTTATAATAGTTTCTGCTTTGCCCACTTTCATTATTTAGAAATAAAAAGCGGGGATTGTTATTGAAAGTTCTATCGAATTTAAGAGATTTGATACCAAAAAAAAATGTATCAAAATGACGTATTATGTTTATGAATTTGATATACCGTAGCCATGATATATTCCGATAAAAAATTAACAATAGGATAACACAGTTACATACAAAATCGAGGTTATGTCAATTTACCAAAATTATGAAGACTTAATTTAAATACATATATCATGTGCCATAATAAAATTATACCTCGGTGAGCAATTTAAGACTATCAGAGTTTTTATAAATATTTCTTAAACAACCCGGGTTATCTCGCTTGGAAATGTCCAATATTCTTGAACATAATAAAGGTCACTGTATGACCATTACTATATACATTTAGAAGACCACTTACCAGGTTCCGGTGTAAGACAGGTACATGTATACAAGGCTTCATTTAAAAATCATAAATCTATCAATCAAAACTGAAATCAGCATATCTTCATTATTAACCGTTCATTACTTGATGTATTGAGCGAGATCAAGTATTTAATAAAAGTGATATTTTCTATGAACACTTAAAGTTTGTTCACGTCAAAGGAAATGAATCATTTAATAAGCAAACATATAAAGATCAAAATGCAGAAATTTATAGATACAGAAGATGTAGGAAATATACCTATGCAATACAATACAATGCAAAGTTTTTTTTATTGTCAATTATGACGCCCAATAATTGGAGCAGTACCATTAAGTTCAATTTCATACAAGTGATTACATTGAATATTTAACAATTAAGCAAAATCAATTTTTTTTTCCAGCAGAATAATGTGTACAGGAATAATATATATAGTTTTACAATATAATATAGATGGACAAACTACCGGTGACTAAACTGTATCTAGAATTGAATTTCTCTCTTTAAACAAAGTACACACAATAATAAACTTATTTTTTTAATTTTAACATTATCCTCAGATGACATTAACAATATTAATTTTGATTTATTTGGGAGGCTATGAGACAGCACTCATCCGACGATGAATACACAGACCCCATAAAACATCTAGATCAGCATAAGATTCCAAAATTATTCACTTTTTCATGAAAATTGGTACAAATAATCTTCATACGTATTTTTTTTAAAGAGGGGTCCATGCACTCGTTTTCAATATAAATCAGTTTGAATGATAAAAATCAGTCGAAAAATGCATCTTTTCCCGATGTGTTTCGGTTTGACGTCGCGAAAATAACGTTTTACGTTAGCAACGTCATTGCCTCCCATGTTACTTTATCGTATGCCCTTCAATCAATATGTATCTGTTACGACATTTCGCAACTAACAATTAAGTAAACATATGCATTTGATATCTTATATGGTGTTTAAAAAAGGGATGAAAAAAAAAGCCAAAATCCAAATTTATAAATGACCTTGACCTTCGACCTTAACATTATTTTTTTTATGACATCAAATCAAGACCCTATGTCTCTATTATGTCTCACTTATGGTTTACCAATAACAATTACATTTTAATTATTTTAAATACAGAAGGGAGAATAACTCACATATTGAGTTTTCGGACCGCTTCGGTGAAAATTATTTTTCAGATCCTAAGGATATAACGAGTAAATTGGTGAATTAATATTTTCGTAATCTTTAACGCAGCAAGACTTCGGAAAGTTTCGAGAGCTTACGACATGGCTTCGGACAGCAATATACTACTGTTGCCTTTATATTCTACCTTGTGGTATAGTCAAATACCTTTTTCGTGTGGGATATCAAAATCGTGTTCGTGTTCGTGCCTTAATACACATTTTTACTCGATCCAAAGTCCGAACATTTTTTGTAATGAACGAAAATTAAAATATTCTGGATCACATTCGCAATTATATTAACTGTATAGTCTATTGGATTAAATTTTCAGACATCCGTATTTTCCGGAAATAATCTGGACTTGTCCGTATTTTCACTAGTGCTTATACTTTCTCTTCCTCGCCTGTCTCTTACAAATGGATGCCACAACATAACTACTCCTGTGGATATTGTGACAAATCACCGTCAAGTACGTTTCAAATCAATTATAAACTGTTAAATATATATACCGTTAATTCCGTTAACTTGGATTCCACGTTTATTCAACAAATACGAACTGTAATTGTTTATTTCTATGAATTGAACTGAGAATTCTACTTTCGTTTTTTACTTGATATTATTACTGCATTGAACATTCATATATATTTCTTTCGTACATATTGTAAATATTGTATTTTTATTTCTTTCAGTTTACCAAACAATACACACTCTGAAAAAACTCCTGTATCATTTCTGGTGGAATTATAATCTACAATCTTCACACACAAGTTGTTATTCTTTATAATTTGCCGAGATTGCGATACAATCACATGGTTATACTAGCTGAGTCAGGCTCAGCATAGTAAATTGACGACAACCTGTCTTTACATATCCAGACAAGGAACGACAACGTAGCAACGTACATACCTTTACACTGACAGTGGACTACATATCTTGTGTGAACTCGACAGCAACCCAACAACGTTGAGTCAACATGGATCCCAGTCATGTGGAACAACAAGAAGAGATTCAGCCCCCAGATGGAGATGTCCCTGAACTATTAGAAAATCCATCTAATACAATACAGTCAGATGAAAATCCCGAGGCTAGGCGAGTACGTGACCTGACGGAAAAAGGAAAAGGAGCTTTCACTGAAAAACTTGACAAGTTCTGTCAGGAACAAGAGGCTCTCTGGACAGACATTGAATCCCAGTTATTGGAAGTCACAACACCTCCGAACGAGCTCCAGCAACTCCTAACAGTCCAGGACAAACTTGTTAAAGCCTGTGATAATTATCGTAGGCTCACAGATGAATACCTAGACTTTCTGAAAAGGACCAGAACATTGGAGAGTCAAAAAGAAATTGATGCATGTAAACTCTCTTTGGATTTACGTCTGTCCAAAGTGGAACTGGTCATGGAAAAACTACACGAGCATCGCCTCGCCCTAACAAAGGCCAAATCAACTAAAACAAAGACCTCAAGGGGTAAGAAAACCTCGCACAGCGGTAGCTCTAACGTGTTAGACATGTCAAGCCTGGCACGGAGAAAGCGTGCCAAGGTAGAGGCTGCAAAGTCTAAGATAGCATTCGTTGAAAAACATGCCCTTACCCTACAACAGGAAGCAATCTTAGAGGAACAAGCCCTGTTCAGACAAATTGAAATGGAACAGGAAGCAGCACGCTAAAAGGCTGAAATGGAACAGGAAGCAGCACGCAAAAAGGCTGCAATGGAACAGGAAGCCACACGTAAAAAGGCTGAAATGGAACAGGAAGCCACACGTAAAAAGGCAGAAATGGAGCAAGAAGTCGCTCAACGTAAAGTTCAACTAGAACAGGAGGCTGCACAGAGAACAGCTGAGCTAGAACAGGAGGCTGCTCACAGAAAAGTGCAATTAGAACAAGAGGCTATGCGCAGGAAGGCTCAAATGCAACATGAAGCCGTACGGGTAAGCCGTGAAAAAGCCGAGCTGAAAGCCAGATTTAACCTTCTTGAAGCACAGAGAGAAGCTGCAGCCGCAGAAGCCGAGGCTCGTATCCTGGAATACGATGACAGCCAAACGTTTAGCGAACTATCTGACGAAAAGGAAGACCCGCTCCAGCGTGTGCAAGATTTCGTCAATAAACTTCCTGTATCTACTGTTGTAAAGGAAGTAGCAGGACCTCAAAAGAAAAAACAAATTCCTGTTAAGATCGAGCTGAGTCACGAAGCACCAGCGTTCGTGCCGTCCGTGGCACTGAACTTGCTCTCACAGACATCTGCTGTCTTACCTTCCGATACTAAGTCACCGGAAGTTACCTTAATCCCAAAACTGGTATTAGTAACCGGCATACAAAGACTAGGCCTTTCAGATGAGAGCCCTACTGAACACCAAAAACAGGGTGTTAAAGAAGCGATCTCTGTCTTACGTACAAAACAAGACTTTATAGAAGAGTTCCCTGTTTCACACCAAAAACAAGGCGTACCAGAAGAGATCCCTGTTGCACTCCAGCAACAAATCAACCTCACATCCTCTTACGTAAGGACCTGCTTTTCTCCCGGTTAACAAGCTTTAACGATCGGGCAGAATCCTTCCATACTTGGAAAGCAAGCTTCAAGAATGTGACTGATGAGTTACAAGTCTCTGACTCAGAACAGATCGATTTACTGATCAAGTGGCTCGGTCCAGAGTCTGCTAAACACGCCATTAGCATAAGAGCATCGAACGCCAATAATCCTACCATAGGTATACAGAGATTATGGAAGAGGCGTGACGAGCGGTATGGTGCTCCAGAAATGTTGGAAGCCTCTCTCATGAGTAAACTTGCCAAATTCCCAACCTTAAGGAATAAGGACAATGCACGTCTCTACGAACTGTCTGACATTCTATCAGAAATAGAATATCACAAGGAAAATCCCAAGCTGGATGTTTGCTAGCATATTTTGACTCCTCGTCCGGGATCAATCCTATTGTTGAAAAATTACCGTACGGACTCCAAGAAAAGTGGACCACAAGGGCTACGAGATACAAGTCCAAATATGAAGTTACCTTTCCACCTTTCACAGAATTCTCTACCTTCACCAGGGAAATAAGCAAAACAAAGAACGATCCTGGGTTCATCTTTGGGTCAAAAGCCACACCAAATACAAAAGGTGCTGCGCCAAGGTCTACGCCTTACCCTAAGACTAAAGTTGGTGCTCATAAAACAGCAGTTGAGCAGCAATCTGGAGACGCCAGCAAACAAGGTCTTTGTATTCTGCACAATACAAAGCATTCCTTAAATGAATGTCGAGCGTTCCGAGCCAAGTCAATAGAGGAGCGCAAAGGTCTTTTAAAAGAACACAATGTATGTTACAAGTGTTGTGATTCTACCACACATAGGAGCCGGGAATGCAATGCACGCATAAGTTGTAAATAATGTGGAAGTAAACAACACACTACCGCACTTCACATCACTAGACCACAGCAACCTGCAAGTTCACAGTCTAGCTCGCCTAAGCAAGCCTACGGCGGGGAGCCTATAGAATCGGCTGAAACTAAGGCAACCTCAATTAACTCTACCTGTCTCTTCCTGAGATCTGCAAAGATACATATAGTGGGAAATCTTGTGCTAAAATACTTCCTGTGAATGTTTATCACAAAGATAACCAGTACAAAGTTATTCGCATGTACGCCATCATTGATGACCAAAGCAACCGGTCACTAGCATCGCCCGAATTCTTTAATCTTTTCGACGTCAAAGATAAACCGGAGAACTATACTTTATCAACATGCTCCGGCAAAGTGGTTACTTCCGGGAAAAGAGGGAGAGGTTTTGTCATGGAATCAATCAATGGTATTGACAAGTTTGACCTTCCTGTACTGATTGAATGTGATCATATTCCCAATAATAGAGACGAAATACCTACTCCTGAAGTAACAATGCATCACCCTCATTTAAAAGAACTTAGGGGTAGCATTCCACCAATAGAGGAAAATTGCCAAATTCTTCTCTTAATTGGCAGAGACCTTATAGAGGCACACCATGTCCTCGACCAGCGCATAGGACCACCCAGAACTCCATATGCACAACAATTAAAACTGGGATGGGTAGTGATAGGAGAAATCTGCATTAACAAGCAGCATGTGCCTCTCGAGTTAAATGTCAAAATAACCAACATTTTACCTACAGGACAACCTTCAACCTTTCAACCATGCACAAGCAAGTTTGACATCCGGGAAAACTACACAGACCCTGTAACGAAAGATTTACAATCGCCACTCTTTGAAAAAAACAAGGGACGATGATAAGCCTGGACAGTCATATGAGGACAAAATGTTCATGAAGCAGATGGACAACGAATTTGTGAGAGACTCGGAAGGAAGTTGGGTAGCACCGTTGCCGTTCCGAGTGCCAAGACAGCCATTGCCAAGCAATAGACAACAAGCTCTTCATCGTGCTAATATGTTAGACACCAGTCTGAATAGAAACCCAGTTAAGCGGGAACACTTTCTTACATTTATGAGTAAGATCCTAGACAATAATCATGCAGAGCTCGCTCCACCATTGCGCAAACATGAGGAGTGCTGGTATTTGCCATTGATTGGTGTTTATCATCCGAAGAAACCTGATCAGATAAGAGGTGTGTTTGATTCTTCCGCCAAATGTAACGGAGTTTCACTCAACAGCGTCCTGCTTACAGGTCAAGACTTGACCAATGATCTCTTGGGAGTACTGCTGCGTTTCAGGAAAGAAATGGTCGCAGTTACTGCAGACGTTCAACATATGTTTCACTGCTTTGTTGTCAGAAAAGATCACCGAAATTACCTGAGATTTTTATGGCATAAAGACAATGACCTACAGGAGAACCTTGTCGAATACCGCATGAGAGTTCATGTTTTCGGGAATAGTCCGTCACCTGCCTTTGCTACGCTTGGACTCAGAAAAGCAGCTCAAGCATCAGAACTAGACTTTAGCAGTCACGTGACTAGCTTTGTTACAAGAGACTTCTATGTTGACGACGGTCTAACGTCATGTCCTACTAAAGAGGAAGCTGTTAAGCTCATGAAGGACATACAGCAAGCATTAGCAAAATATGGAAACTTACGTCTTCACAAGTTTGCCTCTAATTGTGCGGAAGTTATGTCTGCATTTCATGCCAGTGATTTGGCTTCAAATCTTAAAGATCTAGACTTAGAATGCGACAGCAAACCCCTACAACGTAGTCTTGGTCTCAGCTGGGACGTAAACACTGATAACTTCTTATTTCAATTATCATCAGAAAACAAACCGATCACTCGGAGAGGAATTGTATCAACGATAAACAGTCTCTACGATCCTCTGGGATTTTTGGCTCCGGTGATTATACAAGGAAAACTCCTATTAAGGAAAATAGTATCAGAAACCGTCGATTGGGACCAACCTCTCACTGATGAGACAGCAGATGAGTGGAAATCTTGGAGAGATACTCTAATTGCTATCGAAACATTGCGCATTCCGCGTACCTACGTGCCGTATCTCAGCAAAACCGCCACAAAGGAGTTACATGTCTTCTCTGATGCACTAGAAAAAGCCATAGCAGCTGTTGCATATCTACGCACGACCGACAGTAGTGGTGAACCAAACATAGGATTCATTCTTGGGAAAGCTAAAGTTGCACCAACAAGTGGTCATACCATGAACTATCTGCTGCAGTATTAGCAGTCGAGATAACACAGACCATCATGGATAATTTAGATTTACATATAGACACAGTAAAATTCTACACAGACAGTAAAGTAGTCCTAGGCTATATCAGTAACGAGACAAGAAGGTTCTTCATCTATGTCGCCAATCGAGTAGAGAAAATAAGAAAATTTAGCTCTCCAAGTCAATGGACTCGGGAACAAGGTCCGTACCAGCCCATGAAATTCACAGCAGCGAATGGTTATTGGGACCAAAACAACTTCTTTTTTCAGAACAGAAGAATTCTGAGGACATATACCAGCTAATAGATCCAGAAGAAGATGGAGAAATCCGTGCAACTGTTAATGTTGCAAAAACATTTTCCACACCTGAGCATAAGGGTATCGGAACTGATAGATTCAATCGATTCTCCAACTGGACATCACTTGTGCGAGCGATAGCCTTTTTTTCTCCTGTTTACACGGGTCAAAACAGGCATCATCAGTGACTTCTCTGGATAGTTTTTCGAATGCCGAAAATTTCATCTTAATATCTGCACAACATGAAGTTTATGGAGATGAAATAGATTGTATAAAACGTCAGGAACAAATTAATAAGCGGAGCCCGATAGCTAACCTTAATCCGGTTTTGGACGAACGAGGACTATTACGAGTAGGAGGCCGTATTGTCAAATTGGGCTTAGACCTCCGTGAAAAGAAACCATTGATCGTCCCTGGACGCAGTCATATAGCGACATTATTAGTTCGACACTACCACAACAAGATAAAACATCAAGGTCGCCATTTCACAGATGGGGCGATTCGATCCGCAGGATTTTGGATCATAGGAGCAAAACGCTTGATCTCATCTATTATTCACAAATGTGTGACATGCCGCAAACTCAGAGGAAAACCCGAGTATCAAATCATGTCTGATTTGCCAGAGGACCGTCTTGAACCTTCACCTCCGTTTACTAACGTTTGAATAGACACCTTTGGACCCTGGACAATTGTTTCACGTAAAATACGTGGTGGAAACGTCAACTCAAAACGTTGGGCAATTTTATTCACATGCTTAGTGACAAGAGCTATTTACATCGAATTAATCGAGGAAATGATTTTTCGGCCTTTCCTATAAACGCTGTCAGGAGATTTGCCGCTATAAGAGGCCAAGTTAAGATTTTCCGATCTGACCGTGGAACGAACTTTATTGGCGCAATCGACGATTTAAAGATTGACTCAATCAACATTGAAGATGGACCCTTCAAGAACTTTCTGTACAATTCTGGTACAACTTGGATCTTCAATGCACCGCATTCGTCCCACATGGGTGGAGCCTGGGAGAGAATAATTGGTGTCACCAGGAGAATTCTTGATTCTATGCTTCTAAATGCAGCCGGAAGAAGCCTTACGCATGACGTGCTTAACACACTAATGGCAGAAGTTTCAGCAATAGTGAACTCTAGACCTCTGGTACCGGTGTCAACAGATCCAGAGAATCCGTTAATATTAACTCCGGCTATGTTATTAACACAGAAAACCAACTACGTTTTGACTTCAGACCATCTTGGGGAATTCGACAAACGAGATCTCTGTCTTGCCGAATGGAGATGAGTGCAGGATCTGGTCAGTGTTTTCTGGTCCCGTTGGAGGAAGGAATACCTGCCGTTACTACAACAACGACGAAAATGGACCGAAGATCGCCGTGATCTCATCGATGGAGACGTCATTCTTCTAAAGGACAAAAACCATTGCCGTACCCAATGGCCCGTTGGAATTATAGTGAACTCATTAAAAAGCTCAGACGAACATGTCCGAAAAGCAGAAGTGCGAGTAATCGTTAATGGAAAAGCCACAACCTACAAACGCCCTATCGTGGACATGATTTTCTCATAGAGAACACCCCTTTGTAATTATATGTATATTATTTTGGATTTATATAGTGACATTCATATGTGTTATATCTCATGGAATAGTGATATCAGGTAGATTTCAGACGGGGAGTATTCTGCATCACATTCGCAATTATATTAACTGCATAGTCTATTGGATTAAATTTTCAGACATCCGTATTTTCCGGAAATATTCTGGACTTGTCCGTATTTTCACTAGTGCTTAATATCTCTTCCTCGCCTGCCTATTACAAATGGATGCCACGACAAAACTACTCCTGTGGATATTGTGACAAATCACCGTCAAGTACGTTTCAAATCAATTATAAACTGTTAAGTACAGCTCTTTGTAAGAACCAGGCAGAGTGCGATACATGATGGTTTCAGATTTTATCTATAATTGGCCTAGTAGAAGCAGTAAATGAATATTGCTCAAAAAAAAAATTTAAGTGGGAAAATATGAGTGGTTGTCATGGTAACGGACACTCTATTTTTTGGTCGTTAAGCTTTGTAAAATCTTTCAAAAAACAGGTAAATCACCACAATTCAGAGCCTGCTTATGAATAGAATCATGCATTTTTCATTAATGTTCAAATCTTACATTGATAGAACTTGGTTTAAGCTTCATTTTAGTGAAGATTGCATGTCAACCAAATTTGTAATTTTTTTGAAAATTTTTGCGAAAAAATGCATATTTTCAACATTATTGAAATTGGGATTTTTTCGAAATTAACAAATTTTCTCAGGTGTTTTTCAAAAAAGTGCAAATGTGTACAGAATAGTTTGCACTGTAGTTATGAAGTTTGGATACTACTTTACCAAATTGAATAGAAAAATGCGTGGGATTTTCTTCAGTTTTATCACCATAGCAACCGATTTTTTCCTTGGAAACGGAGTTTTATTTGCAGAATATTGCAGTTTAAGAGC
Source organism: Mytilus edulis (assembly GCA_019925275.1). NCBI lineage: Eukaryota > Metazoa > Mollusca > Bivalvia > Mytilida > Mytilidae > Mytilus > Mytilus edulis. The sequence goes on from CM034356.1 coordinate 60,848,988, forward strand.
TTAAATGTCTTGGATTTTTTCATAACCGATAAGAAAATACATAAAAACTTTAAATTACTATCATCAAGTGTTGTTGACTTCAATTGTTACCACAGAAACACATATTATCCATAGCAACATCCACTCTGAAACTGCATAAATAGAAATTTATGTAAAAAAATACATAAATAGAGGGTGTTTATTTTCAAATTGGAACATGACTGCATGGTTTGCTTCACTCACAGTCTTGTCTGGTTTTTTTCCTTCAGATTTTTCAATAAATGTAATATATAATGTAATATTGGGGTTAGAAGGTAAAAAAGGGGGGTGGGTTCATTTTTTTAAAGATATCATACATGAAGAATTTTGAAAAGATAACGTTTGGTCGACGAGCATGATTATAAATAGAATCATTTTTTTTCTCTCAGAAATTTCTTATATAACATCGATATAACTTGGTTTTAGCTTCAGAGCTAAGTTAAGGTACATTGTAGTTGTCATGTTTTGGGATTTTTGTCAGATTTTGGGAAACCTCAAGTTTTATTCATTTGAATGCCTTAAGAATAAATTTGTAAGGGTTCTGCGGAACCCAGCGTCTTGCCTACTTTTGCTGTAAATCGCAGGCTCAACAGAAATGAGGAAAAAAATCGGTAAAAATATTCCTCTTGATACTATCTTTTGATTGTAAGAAGCTTCTGTCCAAGTTTGGTAAAAATCCAGGATACTAGTAGTTTATGAGTCTAATAAATGTTTTAAAAACTTTTACTGCAGACTGTATGTCATGTTAACTGGAAGAAAATCTAAGTCCATTTAAAAGTAAAATACGGAAAAAATGGATTTATCTTTTTACAAAATTTACTTCTTGATACTATCTTATGATCATAAATAAGCTTCTGTCCAAGTTTGGTACAAACCCAGCATGCCCAGGATAGTTTGAGAAAGTTATTAAAATTCTAAAAACTTTAACCACAGAGTAAATGTAATGTTTCCCCGCAGAAAAAAATAAGTCCATTTATAAATAAAATACGGAAAAAAATGGAATTTTATTTTTACAAAATTTACTTCTGGATACTATCTTATGATCATTGGTATCTGGTAGAGAGTTGTCTTATTAACAATTATACCACATCTTAAGATCAAATGGTCACTTTTAGAAATTTCTTTATAGTAAACCAACAACATTCAAACTTGATCTCTGTTTTGTGGTAATACACATTGTGTATACATGTTTCATAAGATTTGATTGAGGCAAACTATAATTGCAAAATAGAAACCAACTTTGTGACGACTAATGTACTGACGGACATGGATTAAACCTACTATTTATTTAATTAACTAATCTTTCTTTTCTTAAAACAATATATGTATTTCCGTAAATAAAATATGTTTTTATTTCTCAGAACGTACATTAGCACATTTACGGTAATCTATTTTTATCTTGGAAACTCTTCACTGATACCAATTCGTAGTGAACTTGAGGGTCAATAAAGGAAAAATGAGATAAGAAAATGATACAAAATAATAACTAATTAACGGGTATAGGGCTACATAAAAATATATAAAAACTAATCTAATAACACTAATATAAATGTAATAAAGCATTCAATGTATTTTCTACTAGAGCACAGCTTTATATCAAGATATCACGTAAATTCCTTTGTTCTCTGAAGACACGTGTTATTCGTACATTCCTTTGCATTTCATGAGATAAACAATAATACACGTATCAACAAAACTAATACTTTCTACCGATAGTTTAAACTGGTGCAAAGTAAATACTTAATGCTTTAAAAGATATATGTTGATAATAAAAGTGAAAATAATTATTAAAAATAATAAAAACAAACAAAGATATTACCAGTTAAATTCATCAATTAATCAATTAGAATTAACTAAAGATAAAAAAATATCCAAAAAGTTTAAAAGAAATTATAATTTTCTTTAAAATGAAAAATATAATTAAATTAAGCTTCTTACCTGGGAAAGAATAAAAAATTATAAATACATTTTCATAATATTTATTTTACATGTGGTATGTCGGCTTATCAGCAATATAATGATAAAACCCGATGCATCTCGCAGGATACACATGATACCGTAAATCACCTAAACAACTGTATTGAAATTGTAACTATAATAATACAATAAAAAATAGGGTCCCTACTTTTTACAAAACTTCACTGTCTCACACATAAAAGTGTTTATTTTAGTTTTTGCCATTGTACCTTGAATCGATCAAATGTGTGCACAACGCGTGGGACATCGGAAATTTATTCTTTTTTTTACACATGGGACACTAAAGTCTTGTATTCATGAATGATTACAACTTGTTGGGACTAGAAAACATTGATAATTACAAAGAAAAATAACATTGGTATGTACTGCGCTGTTTCTAGTGTTGCATTTAATTAAATAAGACCATGTGTGGAATTTGTCTTCAAATTATTACTGTTATTAATCTTGTATTTATGCAAATATTCTCAGCTTAGTGGTTTCATTCCAAATCTCGGGATTAATGCAGTCTTTTATAAAGGTTACAGAGACAGATACAGAAAATAGGGGCGTAATTCATGTAAAGGTTAAAAAAACGTTGAGAATAGCAAAATGTTTTTTTTTGAAATTTGAACCTTAAACAAGATGTTCCGCAGGGAGCAGCTTTATACGACCGCAGAGTTCGAACCCTGAACATTGGGGCAAGTATGGACACAACATTCAAGCTTGATACAGCTCTGAATTTGGATTGTGATTAAATAGTTGACACAACAAAGGTTTCTGACACATAATGAATGTGGTCTCAGAACTTAAACTTAAAAGCTTTAAATTCTAAATTGGACATTACCTATTATGGTCCAATATCCAAAATTAAAATACATGGTTAGATTCAGCATATTAAAGAACCCCAAGAATTCGATTTTTTATGAAATCAAATAAAGTTCAATTTTGGACCCTTTAGACCTCAATGTGGACCAATTTGATAACCGGTCCCAAACATCAAAAATCTAAATACATGATTAGATTAGGCATATTTCAAAGAACCCCAAATATACAATTTTGTTGAAATCAAGCAAAGTTTAATTATGAACCCCAATTTGGACCAACTTGAAAACTGGGCCTATAATCAAAAATCTAAGTACATGTTTAGATTCAGCATATCAAAGAACCTCAAGGATTCAATTTTTGTTGATATCAAACAAAGTTAAATTTTGGACCACAATTTGAACAAACTTGAAAACTGGGCCCATAATGAAAAATCTAAGTACATGTTTAGATTCAGCATAATTATCAAAGAACCCCAAGGATTCAACTTTTTTTTAAATCCAACTTAGTTTAATTTTGGACCCTTTGGACCTTAATGTAGATCAATTTGAAAACGGGACAAAAATTAAGAATCTACATACACAGTTAGATTCGGCATATCAAAGAACCCCAATTATTCAATTTTTGATGAAATCAAACAAAGTTTAATTATGGACCCTTTGGGCCCCTTATTCCTAAACCGTTTGGACCAAAACTCCCAAAATCAATCCCAACCTTCCTTTTATGGTCATAAACCTTGTGTTTAAATTTCATAGATTTCTATTTACTTATACTGAAGTTAGGGTGCGAAAACCAAGAACAATGCTTATTTTGGCCCCTCTTTGGCCCCTTATTCCTAAACTGTTGGAACCTCAACTCCCAAAATCAATCCCAACCTTCCTTTTGTGGTCATAAACCTTGTGTAAGAATTTCATAGATTTCTATTTACTTAAACTAAAGTTATAGTGCGAAAACCAAGAAAATGCTTATTTGGGCCCTTTTTGGCCCCTAATTCCTAAACTGTTTTGACCAACACTCCAAAAATCAATCCCAACCTTTCTTTTGACACACACACATACACACACACACACACACAAAACAAGATATAATGTTATCGGAATCTTGAACTTATGAGATGTATGTAGAACGACGCATAGTAAGGAATAATTCATAATTGATACAATTATTTTGCTTGATAATTTTGATATGATAATCTTGTCGGTAATAGCATAATTATTTTACCGGGATTAGCACAATTCCAACTTAGCAGATGTATTCTATTTGTCTATCTCGGAGATCCTGAATTTTAATTGCGGGATAGTAGTACAACAAAGGAGTTATTAATGATATGTTAATAGCTACATGTATATTTAAAGAGGATTCCATTATACTGGACTTCTGATATTAGCGTTCAACAATTGACTATTATTATTTTTTTTAAGTCACCACCAACTTAAAATGTGTTAAATTTGCCTGTCCGTCTATCCGTCCGTCCATCACACTTAGCTTAGTTTCAGTTTAGAAATGCTTTGACCAAATGATTCTATTATTGGTTTGTTAATATTATGTTACAGGTCAATTTTGTGATTTATGCTGGAATAACATCTTAGACGGGAGTGTGCCATAAGAAATTAAGAATTTTCTTACAATTGCTAGGGCCATATCTATCTTGCCTTGCCATAAGCCAGGTTGGCCCAGTTATTGTAAACCCATGAAGTTCATCATCTGCTAACTTCCAAAAATTGATAATCAGATGATGAACTCGGAACAAAGTCCGACCAAATGCAATTATCTTTTTAAGTATCTACTTGTATGCAACATTTAAAAAAATCAACATACCCCCTACCCCCTCCCCCCCTCCAATCCCAATGTTACATTATATATTACATTTATTGAACAATCTGAAGGGAAAAAAACCCAAACAAGACTGTGAGTGAAGCAAAGAATGAAGCCATATTCCAATTTGAAAATAAACACCCTCTATTTATGTATTTTTTTACATAAATTTCTATTTTTGCAGTTTTTAAGTGGATGTTGCTATGGATATGTGTTTCTGTGGTAACAATTGAAGTCAACAACACTTGATGATAGTTATTTAAAGTTTGAGTTGGCTTTTATGTATTTTCTTATTGGTTATAAAACAATTCAGGACATTTAAGCTCTAAAACTGCAATATTCTGCAAATAAAAACTCTGTTTCCAAGGAAAAAATCGGTTGCTATGGTGATAAAACTAAAAAAAATCCCACGCATTATTCTATTTAATTTGGTAAAGTAGTATCCAAACTTCATTACTACAGTGCTAACTATTCTGTACACATTTGCACTTTTTTTAAAAACACCTGAGAAAATTTGTTAATTTCGATAAAATCCCAATTTCAGAAATGTTGAAAATATGCATTTTTTCGCAAAATTTTTCAAAAAATATACAAACTTGGTTGACATGCAATCTTCACTAAAATGAAGCTTAAACCAGTTGTATAAATGTTACATATGAACATTAATGAAAAATGCATGATTCTATTCATAATCAGGCTCTAAAATGTGGTGATTTAGCTGATTTTTTAATGATTTTACAATGCTTAACAACCCAAAAATAGTGTGTCCGTTACCATGGCAACCACTCATATTTTCACGCTCAAAATTATTTCTTTAGCTTTATTCATTTATTGCTTCTATTAGTCCAATTATAGATAAAATCTGGAACCCCCCATATATCACATGTATATGGCACTCTGCCTGGTTCTTATAAAGAGTTGTACTTAAATATATATACCGTTAATTCCGTTAACTTGGATTCCACGTTTATTCAACAAATACGAACTGTAATTGTTTATTTCTATGAATTGAACTGAGAATTCTACTTTCGTTTTTTACTTGATATTATTACTGCATTGAACATTCATATATTTCTTTTGTACATATTGTAAATATTGTATTTTTATTTCTTTCATTTTACCATACAATACACACTCTGTAAAAACTCCTGTATCATTTCTGGTGGAATTATAATCTACAATCTTCACACACAAGTTGTTATTCTTTATAATTTGCCGAGATTGCGATACAATCACATGGTTATACTAGCTGAGTCAGGCTCAGCATATAAAACGATTCCGTCCACTTGCCGTTCAATAATTAAAGCCAAAAAAATTTACAACATGCACATAACTTGCAGCGGCAGATCTAGAAATTATCATAAGTGGGGACCTTACACTTTTTTTCAGGGAGGACGGTTCGGATATTTTAATTTTTCTCCAGATCATTTATGATCTTGCAAAACCTCTGGGGTTTATCTCAGACTCTTCACTTAATGTTGAGTTTATCTGATTGATATAATACCATATTCTTATCAACAAATGTATTTGAGATTAGGTATAACCCAAAATTTTCACTTAAATGTTCCGTAGAATTCCTTATTGTCAAACATACAAAAATCAGTCGAGCCGTCGTTTGATTTATGGTATATATTTTTCGTATACATTTTCAGAAGAAAAAACCCTCTTCCGTTAGCTTCGTATTTCATGCATATTCAGGACATCAAAACCTATAATAAAAAAATATGATGTATAAAAGAAAAGGTAGTCAAACAAAGATTATTTTCTGGATAACACCCAAGAACGCCTAAACGAAAGAAGTTTACACAAATAGTTATCAAAGGTACCAGGAATATAATTTAGTACGCCAGACGCACGTTTCGTCTATATAAGACTCATCAGTGACGCTCATATTAAAATATGTATAAAGCCGAAAAAGTACAAAGTTGAAGAGCATTGAGGATCCAAAATTCCAAAAAATCGTGCCAAATACGGCTAAGGTAATCTATGCCTGGGATAAGAAAATCCTTAGTTTTGCCAAAAAATTCAAAGTTTTGTTGACAGGAAATTTATAAAAATGACCATTTTTTGATATTCTCGGGAACGAAACTTCCAACAGCAGTGGCATCGACCCAGTGGTGTAAATAGTTATCAAAGGTACCAGGATTATAATTTAGTACGCCAGACGAGCGTTTCGTCTACATAAGACTCATCAGTGACGCAAAATGATACAATTTCACGAGAAGCTTAATAACAAAGCAGAGCAGTATTTCAGGTTTGCCGCGTGACAAAATGGTCAACCAGACAGGAGAATTTACAAATATTTGTGGGACTTGTGGAAATACCGGTGTCTGAAATGCTGTTGATGAGCTTAACTTTAGAACAGATTATTTTTCAAGGTTCCGCTAAACAAGATTATGTAGATGTTAACAATGCAACAATGGTAAGTCAAAGAAATACAGACAATCACTTGATCTGACCAAAAACACATTAAAGTTCCCAAAACACACCACATAAAGCTAAAATTGCAAAACAAAAAGAAATATACATGACGGGTGCCACATGTGGAGCAGGATCTGCTTACCCTTCCGGACCACCTGATATCACCCAAGTTATTGGTGGGGATCGTTTAGTCCTTTGTTTTCTATGTTGTGTCTTGTGTACTATTATATTTCTGTTTGTTTTTTTATTTCAGCCATTTCATTTTCGATATATGAGTTTGATTGTCCCTCTGGTATCTTGCGTCCTTCTTTTACAGTAATTGGCGGTGAAAAAAGAAAACCCGAATGACCGTAATTTACATAAGTTCCATCTGTACGGTAGTCTTCAATCGTAAGGCTCATTTCAAGAAAATTCATAAATGAAGGCGACAATATTTTACCGATGTTCAAATCTTATAGTAAATCGATTAGAAAATTGCAAATAAAAACTGAGGGAATTCCATGATTTACAAAAGGAGCGAAACGGGTACGTCGACAAGATAAGCATCTCATCAGAAAAAGTGGATGGGATTGTTACTACCACTAGTGGAATAAGTCTGTGGTCATCTTTCACACAACAAATTTGTGGTCATCTCCCACACAACAAATCTGTGGCCATCTCCCACACAACAAATCTGTGGTCATCTCCCATACACCAAAGTTGTGGTCATCTCCCACACACCAAATCTGTGGTCATCTCCCACACAACAAATCTGTGGTCATCTTTCACACAAATAATCTGTGGTCATCTTTCACACAACAAATATGTGGTCATCTTTCCACAACAAAGCTGTGGTCATCTTCCACCCAACAAATCTGTGGTCATCTATCACACAACAAAGCTGTGGTCATCTTTCACACAAATAATCTGTGGTCATCTTTCACACAACAAATCTGTTGTCATCTTTTCACAACAAATCTGTGGTCATCTCCCACACACCAAATCTGTGGTCATCTCCCACACACCAAATCTGTGGTCATCTCCCACACACCAAATCTGTGGTCATCTCCCACACATCAAATATGTGGTCATCTTTCACACAAATAATCTGTGGTCAACTTTCACACAACAAATCTGTGGTCATCTTTCCACAACAAAGCTGTGGTCATCATCTACCCAACAAATCGGTGGTCATCCCCACACAACAAATCTGTGGTCATCTCCCACACATCAAATCTGTGGTCATCTCCCACACAACAAATCTGTGGTCATCTTTCACACAAATAATCTGTGGTCATCTTTCACACAACAAATATGTGGTCAACTTTCTACAAAAAAAAGCTGTGGTCATCTTCCACCTAACAAATATGTGGTCATCTCCTACACAACAAATCTGTGGTCATCTCCCACACACCAAATCTGTGGTCATCTTCCACACAACAAATCTGTGGTCATCTCCCACACAACAAATCTGTGGTCATCTTTCACACAAATAATCTGTGGTCATCTTTCACACAAATAATCTGTGGTCATCTTTCACATAACAAATCTGTGGTCATCTTTCCACAACAAAGCTGTGGTCAACTTCCACCCAACAAATCTGTGGTCATCTTTCACACAACAAATACGTGGTCATCTTTCACACGTAAATATGGGGTCATCTCCCACACAACAAATCTGTGGTCATCTCCCACACACTAAATATGTGGTCATCTTCCACACAACAATTCTGTGGTCATCTTCCACACAACAAATCTATGGTCATCTTTCACCCAACAAATATGTGGGCATCTTCCACACTTTAGTTCTGTGGTCATCTTCCACACAACAATTCTGTTGTCATCTTTCACACAACAAATCTGTGGTCATCTTTCACCCAACAAATATGTGGGCATCTTCCACACTTTAGTTCTGTGGTCATCTTTCTACAATAAATCTGTGAGTCGTCTTCAAAACAATAAATGTTTTGTCATCTTTCACACAATAAATCCGTGATTATCCTTCAAACAATAAATATATATGTGGTAATCTTTTACACAATATATCTGTGGTCATCTTTCACACAGCAAAATTATGATCATCGTTCACACAAAAAATCTATGGCCGTCTTTCACATAGCAAATATGTGGTCATCTTTCACAAAACAAATCTATGGTCATCTTTCAAACATTAAATCTTTATTAATCTTTGCCCATTTTTCACACAAAAAATCTGTGGTTATCTTTCACACAATAAATATATGTGGTCATTCATCACACAATAAATCTGTGGTTCTCTTTCACACAACAAATATAATGTCATCATTATACAACATGTCTGTGCTCATCTTTCACAACTGTAAACTAATCAATGATGTCGTCCGTAACCTGACTTCACTATAATTCTTATTCAAACTTTGACATTGACCTTTTATATAGAGACAACAACGCATACGTGTTGCCATGTGAATATGTCCGTTAATGTTATTTACAATAACCATAAGGAAGCAACCATTTAAAACTTCAAAAGGGGCTTGGGTAATGTTAGTATTTTTTTTTTGAGTCAGAGTTTTGTTTAGTTTTCAACCTTTTCAATCGATTTTGTTTGGCAATATTTAACATTGTAAAGTTGAGGGGAAATCTGGATTCTGAATATTTTTTTGTGTCATCTGCTTGAAAGAATATTTTTTTCCATAAAATTGGACATAAGAATTTTATTTTTAGAAAACAAGACATAACCCTTTGCCTTTTTAGGTTAAATGATGCTATATTTTTTTTAACAAACAGGTATGCATGAAAATCAATCTAGAAATCGCGGCTTTCTAAGACTTAAACAATCATAAGTGTATAATATCCCCCTTAAAATAAAATTAGAAATTGCAAAAGATGATTTTGGCCAATGTGCAATTTAGTCCGTGTTACGTCACAAATCACTTTAGTTATAATTATAAATTGACGTGGTTCCTAAAGGTTCTTCCAACTTTCGTCATTTCTTTTGCAGTATCAGGTTCACCAAAGCCATGCAAGTAATTATTAAGTAATTTGTAAATTTATTTAATAAAAAAAAATATAAATAACACAAGATATTTATTTTTGTTCTGTTTTTAATGACTGAAGATTCCAATTAAAAAAAAATCAATTATTTCTATTGTCATTATCATTCCTTTAACCGTCTCCCCTCTGGTGTGGAAGTTCGTGGATTCTATAACCGGCGGTGTAAAATCTAAGGCTAAAAATGTGTTAGCTGCTTCGTCAAAAGAACACTGCATTCATGAGTAAGAGCTTCTTACTCTTCTGGTCGGGTCGATTTCATAATTAATAATATGCCCTGGTAGGGTGACATTCATTCCTGTGGGGTGTTGCTTTGTGAACTAGCACGTCTCAAAAACTCCTCAGCGTTCTGTAACGTACACAATAATGTTCGTCTGCATTTGTTTCCCTGAAATAAATGTACAACTTCCGTTTGCCACTGGATGTTAAACAACAATACAATAAGCATTTTATTATTAAAGTCATATGAAACGAGTGACTGGTGAAAAATAATGTTTATCCAATTCTTGAACCAATGCATGAACATATCATAAACTTAGTCTTTTGTGCACGATTTTATCATTTTTTACGTAAACATATCGTATAATCGTCAATTATTTTTTCTCTCTCTTTCTGTTAAGATATGAAAATATTGCAGCTCATTAATTGTCGTGATTTGAAGCCGTATTTTACCAATTGTCACCTTATAGTAAAAAATCAACAAAGAAGTATGGATAATGAACATGTGAAAAACACATACAATCAGATAATAGTTTATTTCAGTGACAGATCCGTGGGTATTGTGATCACCGGATTTTTACGAGGGTCACTTGCATACGGAAAATTTGTCGTCGAATTGCTTCCTGGAAGAACAAAATTAAAAAAAAAGTAAACTTCTTCTAAATGTGGACAGATCAAAGAATTTTCATCAGAAAAAAAGTATATGAATATAAGTTTTATAATGAACACTATCCGTTTTGTTATAAAAAAACATATGCCCGATTTTTTTTTAATTTGAGGTTTCATCTTACTTTAGTAAATATATCTTGTATAATAAAACAACACAGCACTCTAATACAACAATGGTGAAGATTTCATCTTTAATTCGAATCATTTATATGTACTTTCAGCATATTCCATATTGTCTTTTGGATGTATAAAACCATCAACTTGTTTGGCTTTATAACTATTTTTATATGAACGTCACTGATGAGTCTTATGTAGACGAAACGCGCGTCTTGAGTATTAAATTATAATCCTAGTACCTTTGATAACTATCTGCACAAGAAACTAAAATTAAAAACCATACAAGACTAACAAAGGCCAGAGGCTCCTGACTATGGACAGGCGCAAACATGCAGCGGGGTTAAACATGTTTTTTGAGATCACAACCCTCCCCGTATACCTCTAGCCAATGTAGAAAAAACAAACGCACAACAATACGCTCAGTAAAACTCAGTTTAAGAGAAGTCCGATGTCAGAACATGTAACAAAAGAAAATAAACAAAATGACAACAATACATAAATAACACCAGATTACTAGCAGTAACTGACATGCCAGCTTTAGACCTAAGTTAAACTGATTGAAGGATTATGTCTCCATCATAAGAATACATGATCATAACTAAATCCAAACAATAACTATAGACGTTTGATACCGATTTCATTGCCCATGACAGGTTTTGTGTGTTTATGTATACGACACGTGTGGTTTGTTCATTGTATAGAGAACATGACACATCTCCATATTTCATTTTTTCAGTCCACAAATATTTTTTCTGTCTCGAATATTTGTCCGTGGACGTGTGGATTGCTCACTGCACATGGCACTTGTGATTTGTTCACTGTCTAGTACACGTGTAGTTTGACCACTGCATAGTGCACATAAGGTGTGGTCAGTGAACCTGACACACGTCGTTTTTGTTCAGCGCATGTGACACGTGTGGTTTGTGTGTGCTATATAAAGGACACGTGTGGTTTTCCAGTGCCCACAACAAATATGGGTATTCAGTGCACACGGCACGTGTGGTTTATTCAGTATAAACATGACAAGCGGGGTTTGTTCATAGCACACAACAAGTCAATGACAGCGTTTCAAAAGAAAATGCTGTGTGCCGTATTTATCAATTTAAGATGCAATATAATTTAGAAAGACCGTGTTGGAAGACAATTCTACTGCTAGAAAACTGACTTTATCAAACGCATTATGAATTATAAATCAGAAATAATCGCAGTATTAATTAATGTTTCATGTGGGATGGGAATTAGTATTACGATGAAAATTTACAAATGGGATGTAGTTCCAGTTGTCAAATATTTGAGAAATTAAACACAGCATTTAAATGGATTGCCAAAAAACATATACGACTTCATAATTATCGAAAAAAATAATTACGTATGATTGACTTTTGTTCAAAGATGAAAAAACATGAAAATAAATTCAGATGTCAGGTATGTCAACCTTAACAGACGTAAAACCCAGGCCGGCTTCCTTCAATTAACGAAACGAGTTAAAAACAATCAACTGTCATATTCCTGACTTGGTAGTTGGTACAGGCATTTTCCAAACTGCAATATCATTTAAAAAAAAGGACCGTCAGTGGGAAAATAAGAGCATACAATTACGGATGTCACATACTGTATTGGCTATAAAAGGCCGGACATGAAAAATATGAAACAATTCAATTGAGAAAATAAACCGGCCGAATATATAACAACAACAAAAAATGCGCAAAAACAAATATTACAGATATGTACTGTGCAACGAAAACCACTGAACTACCACAGGTTCCTGACTTGGGAAATTCACATGAAGAATGTGGTGTTGTTAAAATGTTTGTTGTCATTCAATCCTCCCCTATAAACCTGTGACAGTGGTGTGACAGACCACCGTAAGTACAAACTATCAGTTGAAAAAATACGACGTATCAGATCGATACAAAAAAAAACCCACACAGACAGGACGTTCCAATAAATATATATATACACCCCTGAAATCATCCATAACAACAAAAATTAAAGCCAGATATCAAAGTCATCAAAGTACTCTCAGTTAATGGTTCAAAGCTAGTTCAAAGCCAATAACAACTAATAAAACACCATATATCTTAAGACCATGGAAGTATTATATTGACGTCAATATAATACTTCCATGTTAAGACTAAAATAGCAATCAGTATAATCCATCATCCAAGATGTCAATAATAGTAAGAGAAAAAACATGAACTTGTACAATGCCAATATATATATATCGACATAGTGAACATACCGGTATGTGTATTTATACAATGTATATTAGTATGGTTTTAATTTAGTGATTACAAAAGCCCCGGGCTTGGTTAAAAACATCACCATAAATTCGGGATGTGCTATTCTGTTTGAAATAAGTTTTCTATAGGAACAGTCAAACTTGCAAACCAAATCTTTGTATCTATGAAAGAATTTTGTAAAGGTTTTAAGTAATATCAATGGCCGGGTATTGAAAACCCTGAAAGTTTATAAATTACTAGTAGTACATTGTTCATGTTCATTGAAATCCAAGACGTCGCCACAGACACGAGCATAGCAAACGATTAGAGATATGTAAACACCGTAAGACTTTGCCAAAAGGGAAAATTAACAAACAGAGAAGAAAATCATCTCTTTTCACGGTCGTCGATTTCTGTGTATGTAACATGTGTAAACAGTTGTGTAATATTATCAGGTCAGGTCGAACTCGGAAAATCGAGTATACTCGGTTTTGCGAGTTTTGAATCCCATCATGCAATTTCGTCAATAAAGGGAGATAATTTTGTCGGAATTTTTAGTTTTATTTAGCGGGAATTTTTAAAATTAAAAAAATATATATATATTAAAATCATATATATATATTGAATTGGTAAAACAATAAAGTATTTAATTAAAGTAAAGTGTTGTGTTGTATATTCATTTGATTAATTTAGCAATTATTTTTTCTCAATGTTGGTCTATAATTACCTGATTACACTAGTGTTCAAATGTTTAATAATGTGATCAGATTTCTTAATTATCATGTTTAATGTTTGATAATTAATTGATATGTAAAATAAATAACTCAGTTAATAAAATTGTTTTGTAACAGTCTTTGAAGTGTTGTGTGTTGTTTTAATCATTTTTGTTTTTCTTTGATAGCTGATCCTGGCTTGTGAAAGTTATTTTCCCAAGCCCAAGCTTTAATATTATGTGAATAGCATTGCATTCACTCAAGTTAATTGAGAAATTTAAGACAATTAAGAATTTGTCTATATATACTGCAATTGAATTTCATAAATTTTCATTTCGGGAGTTAGACATAGGCTTGTTCTCTGCCTGACTGATCATCAGTCAGAGCACACGACGATGCCTTGTTCCAGGTTGCAATTAACCTACACTTATGGAACGCATAAAGCACATTAATAGATAATCACAGTTTATCGGCGACAATGATAGATTATCGGTCGACCATTATAGATGTACGGCGTAAAGTATACTTTACGGTCGACCATCATAGATGGTCGAATTAATGTGACTCGCGCGCAGACAATGATAGTTACTTCTTTGATAATGCATTTACAGTCGACAAGGTGAATTGTTTCGACAATGATAGTTAACGTCGACCAAGTGAATTAAAATACGAGTCGTAAATCCGTAAATTATAAATAAAACCGGAAATACTTGTCGAATGTTAAATCAATTTTGATTGGCGGTCAACTTTTTCTACTTTCGTTTTTAAACTTAGGATCATGATGATGAAGAAACGGTTTTGAAAAATGATACAATGACTTTAAAGGTGAGTGACAGTTGTTATTACTAACCTTATGTTATTTAAGGACATATTTACTGTTATTTGTAAAACTTATATCTTGTAAGTTTTATAGATATATAGGTCTGAATCAAGCGATATAATTTCTAAGTCCGAGATTACGAACCCGGATTCACGTCCAACGACTGTTTTGCCAGACAAGCTGGGACCGGCTCTAGCAGTATTCCTGAAATAACTATAACCAGCATTTACCTTTTGAACCCATCATCCATAGGCATGGCATGTGCCTTAAAATAATAAAATTGAGTTTGTGTGTTGGGGAAGTGGGTTTTGAAGTTCAATAATCGATGTTGGCAATTTATACTAGTGATTTCCAAAATTAAGTAAACGGACAAACTGATCAGCATACTAGACATGTTAGGCATGAAACAGTTTTGTAAATAAATAAAATGCAGGAGAACATAGTCGTTTTTTCTAGACCATGCAAATCCAGGTCTGTTCGCCTTATATACATGTTATAGTTCATGTAGATAGATACAGTAATTCATATTTTTAACTATTTGTTAGTATTTTGTAACATGAATTAGTATAGATATATGTATTTTAAAAGTTTCTCATAATTCTTTTAAATAAGAATGGCATAAAGATATTTTAGTGTTTTAATTATTTTGTATGTGGTGAGACTTTAATGAACAGAGGCGAATTTAGGGGGGGGGTCTTTCTGAGAAAAAAGTTTGTTGCTTATATAGGGAATCACTGAAGCATGACTGGTGCGGGCCCTCTTATACAATCAGTGGGCTTCCACTTATAAAAATTTCTGGATCTGCCACTGATGATATATTGAATTAAATTGTGTTTTAGACAGATATATATATTGGAAATAATAACATTATGTACCTTGATGTATGAAATATTGTAGCAATATTTACTAAAAAAATATATATCAATATCAAATAGAAATTAAAATATTCTGTGTAAAATAAAATGGGTTACAGATTGCTCTAAAAAAAAATCACAAGAAAAAATGGGCATCACAGGAATAATCTAGAATGTGTCCATAGTTCACTGATGTACCACTTAATTTAGTTTAAACATATTTTATTGTCGAAAAACATGCACCACCTGCACTTGCATCTTCTATGTTCAGTGGATCAAACCTCTAATTTGTTATTTCTTTTTGGGTATCATCATGATCATGTAAAATAAGGTTAAAATCTTAACAAATAATATCAGTTACACTAATTATGATCATGATGATTGTGGCAAAGTTTGGTTTATTGAGGTCCAGTTGTTGAATTAAGAGTAGATGACTTTTCAAGTAGTTTACAAAAATTATCAACAAATTGCAAAAAATGGCTGTTAAGGACAATTATACCAATCAGATTTTGATTGATTAATAAGGTTATTTTGACTTATTTGCATATCTTGCTTTGCTCTTTATTATTGCTCTTTACAGCATATCTTCATCTTACAAGATTCAAGATTCAAGATTCAAGATTCTTTATTTCTTAAACACCATAAAGATACAATGGTACAAAGAAGTTCTTCAAAAGTCATATAACATAACACAAACACACATGACAAGATGAGATGAAAATATCAAATAATACATGATAAACAGTATAGTAAAGAAGAGTGGTGATTAACCAGGAAGACTCACTTGAAAAGTTAAATTTGCACAGCTTTTTCAACTTATTTTTAATTTTTAACTGAAATAGTTTTTCAAATTTTAGTATGCTACATCTGTGCAAGAAAAAAGTATCCAAATATTGTGCTCGAAAATTTGCCAAAGAACTACACTGCAAAGTGTAATGAAATTCATCACCAATCTCGTTACAATGACATAAGTTACAATATCTAAGGTTTCGCTCAATCTTATTCCATCTACCAGTTTCGATGGGTAACTTATGGTTACCCGTACGAAATCTACAATATGTTATTCTATCTTTCAGATATTCCTCAAATTCAAAATTTTGTTTATACAATTTGTAGGCCAAACCTTTTGGCGAACAGTCAATATCAGCTCTCCATTTCTGTTGAAACTGATCAAATAACTTTTGTTTTAAACTTATACCCAACCACTTAGAATTAAAATTTCCGTGTGACAACCATATATTGCTGTATCCACATTTATCTAATATATCTTTAATGCATTTCAACCAATCTGACCTAAATTGGTTGTCCGAATTTTTCAAGAACACGTATTTGTATAGTATTTTAGCAATCCTGTTATCATCCCCATTAACCATTTTTGACCAAAAATTGACCATACGCAGCTGTATATATAAAGACATGGGATAAATACCAAGTTCACCATAAATCATAAAATTGGGTGTCGACTTCTTAAGGTTTAATAATAATTTACAAAATTTTAGGTGCACTTTTTTTTATAATATCAGTATTACTGAAACCCCAAATCTCACACCCATACAGGAGAATTGGCTTCACAATTTAATCAAAAAGATCATATTGTGATTTCACTGACAAGTTGTGCAACCTCCCCTTTTTCAATACTTCATACATTGCCTTATTTGCTTTTCAAACTAAAATCTTCTTAGCACTCATAAAGCTACCTGTTCTTGAAAAATTCAACCCAAGATATGTCAATTCATTGACTATCTCCAATGCATTTCCGTCATATATAAAGTTAATATTTTGGGGTAATTTACCACCAGAAAAAATTATAATCTTAGTTCTACTTGTGTTAACTTTTAATTTCCAGGTACTGCAATATTCAAAGAATATATCTAATTGCAACTGTAGATCCGATGCATTATCCGAAAATAACACTGTATCATCTGCGTATAATAACACAAACAGTTTTAAGTAGATATCAAACTCATTCTCTATTTCATCAGTAATACAATTTAAACCACATACATTTTTTTCTTCAATAAACTGTTGAAGGTCGTTCAAATACATTGAAAATAAATACATGATATCCAAAATGATTAACCAAAAAAATGCTGAACTTTGCACAGGGTGATACAACCCAGTGGGTTAACCCTGAACCAATTGGCCAAATTCTGACACATTTTATTTAGCTTGATACTGTCTGAATTTACATTGTTATTAAATTTTTGACATAATATAGGTTTCTTTCTGACACAAAATAAATGTGGTAAAACATTTTAAATGATGCATTTTATAATTTAAAACACAAAAGCAATGTTCAATTTTGAACCTATCTTAATATGGCCTAATTTGAAGAAATATGCAATAATTCAGTTTTTGATGAAATCAAACAAACTTTTATTTCGCACCTTTTGGACTTCAATCATGTCAGTGAAGATGAATCTAAAATTATGATCCAATATCTGAATAGATTAATACAAGATGCCCCCCCCCAAAAAAAAAATTAAAAAAATTAAAGCATTTAAATCAAGCCATTGAATTGGTTCATAAAAGATTTGTATTTTTCTCTATTTCAGATTTCTTGTTGAAGATTACAAAATTGGATGAAAATTGTTAAAAAAATGAATATAAAAAGGCCGTGTTACTAATGCATAGGCGGATCCAGGGGGGGCCCTGGGGGGCCCGGGCCCCCCCTTTCGTGGGAAAAATTTGGTTGATTATATAGGGAATCACTGAAGCATGACTGGAGCGGGCCCCCCCTTAGGTCAGTCAGCGGGCCCCCCCTTAGGCAAAGTTCTGGATCCGCCACTGCTAATGTCTACTAATGTGAAATAGCTTAACCATGTTAACATTACATTTCAAAATGCTCATATAAATTAAATTCACAAGTTCAATTAAACTAAAGGATTTAAGGCTATTTTTATATAATTTCCAATTTTTCACCAAGTGATATTTTCTTTATATTACTTTTAAATAGTCATTTTTAAAGTTAGGAAATTGTTCATATTCCAATCATGCAAAGGATATATATTTCTTGGCACATTACAGACATTTAAGTACCAAGCCACTTTGACATTTTGTTTTCTTTACAAATATTTGATTATTATAGATATTTATTGAATACATTTTAATTACAAAGTTGCTTCATACATAGTTAAAGAAAAAAGTGGGGGTTTTTGTTCAATGAAAAAATAATCCCAAAGGGTCCAAAATAAAACTTGTTTGATTTTAACAAAAATGGTATATATGGGGTTCTTTAATATGCTGAATCTAATCATGTATTTAGATTTTTAATATTTTGGCCCGCTTATCAAATTGGTCAACATTGAGGTCTAAAGGGTCTAAATTTGAACATTATCTGATTTCATCAAAAATTGAATTTTGGGGTTCTATGATATGCTGAATCTAATTATGTATTTAGATTTTGGATATTGGACCCATAATAGGTAAATGTCTAATTTAATTTTTTTAAGTTAAGCTTAAGTTCTTAGACCACGTTCATTCTGTGTCAGAAATTATGTTGTGTCAACTATTTAATCACATTCCAAATTCAGAGCTGCATCAAGCTGCATCAAGCTGATAAATGTTGTGTCCATACTTGCCCTAACTGTTCCGGGTTTTACCTCTGCAGTCATATAAAGCTGCACCCTGCAGAGCATCTGGTTATAATCTGCAGTAAATCAGACAGATCAAATAATCTAAATTTTATATTTATTACGGTCATATATTGGTATCACATTGCCATCAATGTCCGTGTTGTCCGAAGACACTTACTTTTAGTACAATAACTTTAGTTTAAGATGTGGATCTCTATGAAATTTTTTAAAATACAAGGTTTGAAACTACGAAGAAAGTTTGATATTGGGGCTTATGTTCCAAACAGTTGAAGACTTTGTACTTTATGTAACATTATAGCCACTAGATTGACAACAACATTATGTAACATTGTAATATTTGTCTTGAAATTGTTTATTAATAAATATTGTTTAAACTTAACTAAACAGTTGAAGAATTTAGGGCTTAAAAAGGTATAAATAAGCATTTTTCTAGTTTCCAGACCATCACTTGTGTGTAAGTGTATGGATCTTTATGATACCTAAAAAGGGAGGTTTTCGTTTGATTTTGGGGATTATGGCCCCAACAGTTGAGGAAAAAGGTGTCAAATCAATTCTTTTCTAATACTTTGTATAAATTGCTTATTTCTTGACCAATTTCAATGGGTTTTTTTCTGGAACTTTTGCAGGTTCTTTCATATGCTGATTCTAAACATGTATTAAGATTTTTCGTTATAGGCCAAGCTTTTAAGTTGGTCCATATATGGGTCCAAAATATATTTAACTTTGTTTGATTTCAACAAAAATATATGGATTTCAATGACATGCTGAATCAAACCATGTGTGTAGATTTTTAATTTTTGTGATTCGTTATCACATTGAGGTCAAAAGTGCCAAAAATTATACTTTACTCATTGAACTTTATTTGATTTCATCAACAATTAAATTCTTGCATGGGGTTCTTTGATATGCTGAATCTAACCATATGTCTTTGAACTTAAAAGGTTAATGTCCAATTAAAAAAAAATAGGTTCTTAAAACACATTCATTCTGTGTCAGAATTAATCCTATGCTGTGACAAATTCACAAACTGAATTCAGAGGTGTTAGGAATATTCGGAAATTTAAGTAAATATTGACCTTATTGAAAATGTTGAAAAAGGCAGAGTACCGGTATATTGTATTCTCTTGTACAGTTCTTTACTGAATTTAATATTTCAAAGGCTTACTTGTTGACTTTTAATTTGGGAGAATATTAGTTGCATTATTTCTTTAAATTTTAACTTAAAGAAAGAAACTTCACAGATTTTTAGTTCCAATATTAATCTTTGAGGTTGCACTTTGTAAGTTCAGCTGCTTTTGGAGGTATATGATAATTGTAGATATGTAAGTTTGTTAATGTACTGGTTCCCAGATATGATCCTTGTATTTCTTCTCATAAAGACATATCTTGAGAATGTTATCAGTACACAAAAACTTGGTAGTGCCTAAAGTTTTTTTTCTTATACAGGAGTTCCAAAAGTTTACGTAGGGGTACTATAGAATTTTAGAATAAGTTAAAAGTCTTAGAAGTTATGACAGGGCAAATAAACGTTGAAAATATTTTGCAAATCCCTATATTTTCACCTTTGAATAAAATAGTAGTGCATATTAACTTTGGTTTCTGGGATATATATATTTTCTCATTTATAACTAACTTCATGGTAAAAGTGTTAAACATTTTGCCACATATGGAGTTTCTTTGGAAAATTACGCTCTCTATATTTACAGAATTACAGTTCAATACCCATGACAAAATAGTATATACCTCACAGAACATAGTAGGTGACACATGTGGTTGAAAATATGTAAATGGGTTAAAAAAATATTCCTTTCAATATGAAATTAAATTAATCCTATATTTCATTGCAGTAAAAATATAGTCATGAAAATATATGTCTTGTGTGTTTCAAATCGTCATTCCTTTTTATTATCGCACTTATTGGCCCAACGTCTGTTGTCTTTAACTTGCACAATCTTCGCATGAAACTAATGGCCCAAATTTAACCAAACTTGGCCATTATCATCATTGTTGTATCTAAAATTGAGAATGGAAATGGGGAATGTGTCAAAGAGACAACATCCCCGACCATAGAAAAAACAACAGCAGAAGGTCACCAACAGATCTTCAATGTAGCAATAAATTCCCACACCCAGAGGCATCCTTCAGCTGGCCCCTAAACAAATATATACTAGTTCAGTGGTAATGAATGCCATACAAATTTCCAAATTGTACACAAGAAACTTAAATTAAAATAATACAAGACTATCAAAGCAGGGTTGGCAAAAACCCGGGTTTTATGAGTATTGCCCAGCCCAGTGGGAAATACTGGGAACACCCGGGTTTTACTGGGTTTTAGTGGGTAATACTGGGCAATACAGGGTAATATGAAATACTGGTCAGAATTTTATAGAGAATTCAGTGATCAAACACAAATGTTATACAATCAAGATATATAAATAACCTTATTTGTTTGTCTGGATTGGTAAAACTGTAAATATAAAGCAAAAATTGTTTTTTTTAAATAAATATAACTCCTTTTAAGGATTAACACTTACATGTAAGAAAAATTATATTTAAATAATGTCTATGTACTGTCCCTAAGCAAGTAATTATTCAGATTAGAATGCTGATTTGTTTATGTAACAATAATCAGGCCTTACAATTCTATAAGTGTTAATGGCATGACCCCATAGGGTGTTTATTTAGCAATATGAATGTAAAACATTTGAAATTTACAATGCACTAATATATTGCAATGTTTTTTTCCTTTCAAAGTATGGATTAATATTGAAACAATGCTTGGTAATTAATAAGGTTTCCTTAAATGTGCAAATCTTGTATTCTGTCTACATAGAAAGGAATGAAATTGAATTTTTCTTTATTTTAGAAATGACTGTCAATGGTTATCTGTATAAAAGTATATATTTAGCTGTAATACTATGAAACTACACCAAGATTTTACTATTTTGTGATAAAATAAGCTTAAAAAATCATATTGCCCAGTAATGCCCAGTATTCCCATTTCTGAGAGTATTGCCCAGCCCGGGAAAACCCGTGTTTTCCCACCCGTGAATTCCCAGGCGGGTAATACTTTGCCAACCCTGTATCAAAGGCCAGAGGCTCCTGACTTGGGACAGGTGCATAATGAGGC
This sequence comes from Mytilus edulis, assembly GCA_019925275.1. NCBI lineage: Eukaryota > Metazoa > Mollusca > Bivalvia > Mytilida > Mytilidae > Mytilus > Mytilus edulis. The sequence goes on from CM034356.1 coordinate 60,871,368, forward strand.
GAGGTAAACATGTTTGTGAGATCTCAACCGTCCCTTATACCTCTAGCCAGTGTAGAAAAGTCATTAAACGCATAACAATATGCACATTAAAAAATCTAGTATAATAAAATATGTGTTCATTGCCCTGGCCAACCATCCAAGATGGCTGCAATAGCTAAAAATAGAACATAGTTGGTAAAATATAGATTTTTGTTTTTATCTTTGAAACCAAATCATTTATGGCAAATCTGACGAAGTCAATTTGTTTATCAGGTCAATTTCTATCTGCCCTGAACATCTCAAATGAAACAGACTACCGGTTGTTGGGTTACTGCCCCTGATTTTTAATTTTAAGGAAATTTTGCAGATTTTGGTTATAATCTTGAATATTATTATAGATAGAGATAAACTGTAAACAGCAATAATGTTCAGAAAAGTAAGATCTACAAATAAATTAACATGACCAAGAGGAATATTGCCTGTCATGAGGGTTGCTGGTATAAATCATTTTTTTTATTCAATATAGGATTTCGCAACTTTATCTTATACTTAATAGAAAAATGAAATAAACAAGAATGTGTCCTCAGTACACAAATGCCCCACTCGCACTATCATTTTCTATGTTCAATGGACCGTGAAATTGGGGTAAAATCTCTAATTTGGCATTAAAATTAGAAAGATCATATCATAGGGAACATGTGTACCAAGTTTGAAGTCGATTGGACTTCAACTTCATCAAAAACTACCTCGACCAAAAACTTTAACCTGAAGCGGGACGAACGGACGAACGGACGAACAGACGAACGGACGAACGGACGAACGAACAGACGGACGAACGGACGCACAGACCAGAAAACATAATGCCCCTCTACTATCGTAGGTGGGGCATAAAAAATGGGGTCACCGTTCATTTATGCTCACAATCTGCCTTCGAAAGAAGCATTCATTTTACTAAATGTCCTTTTTATACGAACGCAAAAATTTTAATTTTTTGGTCGTATATTGGTATTACGTTGGCGTCGTCGTCATCGTCGTCCGAATACTTTTGGTTTTCGCACTATAACTTTAGTTTAAGTAAATAGAAATCTATGAAATTTTGAAGCAAGGTTTTTGACCATAAAAGGAAGGTTGGGATTGATTTTGTAAGTTTTGGTCCCAACAGTTTAGGAATTAGGGGCCCAAAAGGGCCCAAATAAGCATTTTCTTGGTTTTCGCACTATAACTTTAGTTAAAGTAAATAGAAATCTATGAAATTTTGACACAATGTTTATGACCACAAAAAGCAGGTTGGGATTGATTTTGGGAGTTTTGGTTTTAACTGTTTAGGAATTAGGGGCCAAAAAAGGGCCCAAATAAGCATTATTCTTGGGTTTTGCACAATTACTTTAGTATAAGAGAATAGAAATCAATGAAATTTAAACACAATGTTTATGAACACAAAAGGAAGGTTGGGATTGATTTTGGGAGTTGAGATCCAAACATTTTAGGAATTAGGGGCCAAAAAGGGGCCCAAGTAAGCATTTTTCTTGGTTTTCGCACCATAACTTAATTTAGTATAAGTAAATAGAAATCTTTGAAATTTAGTCACCAGGTTTATGACCATAAAAGGAAGGTTGGGATTGATTTTGGGAGTTTTGGTCCCAACAGTTTGGGAATAAGAGGCCCAAAGGGTCAAAAACTAAACTTTGTTTGATTTCATCATAATTGGGGTTCTTTGATATGCCAAATCCAACTGTGTATGTAGATTCTTAATTTTTGGTCCCGTTTTCAAATTGGTCTACATTAAGGTCCAAAGGCTCTAAAATTAAACTTAGTTTGATTTTAACAAAAATTGAATCCTTGGGGTTCTTTGATATGCTGAATCTAAAAATGAACTTAGATTTTTTTATTATTGACCAAGTTTTTAAGTTGGTCCAAATCACAGTCCAAAATTAAACTTTGTATGATTTCATCAAAAATTGAATAATTAGGGTTCTTTGATATGCCAAATCTAACTGTGTATGTAGATTCTTAATTTTTGGTCTCGTTCATAATTGGTCTACATTAAGGTCCAAAGGGTCCAAAATTAAACTAAGTTTGATTTTAACAAAAATTAAATTCTTATGCTGATCTAAACATGTACTTAGATTTTTATACGACCGCAAAATTTGAAAAAATTTTCGTCGTATATTGCTATCACGTTGGCGGCGTCGTCGTCGTCGTCGTCCGAATACATTTAGTTTTCGCACTCTAACTTTAGTAAAAGTGAATGGAAATCTATGAAATTTTAACACAAGGTTAATGACCACAAAAGAACGGTTGGGATTGATTTTGGGAGTTTAGGTCCCAACAGTTTAGGAATTAGGGGCCAAAAAGGGACCCAAATAAGCATTTTTCTTGGTTTTCGCACCATAACGTTAGTATAAGTAAATAGAAATCTATGAAATTTAAACACAAGGTTTATGACCATAAAAGGAAGGTTGGGTTTGATTTTGGTAGTTTTGGTCCCAACAGTTTAGGAATAAGGGGCCCAAAGGGTCCAAAATTGAACTTTGTGTGATTTCATCAAAAATTGAATAATTGGGGTTCTTTGATATGCCGATTCTAACTATGTATGTATATTCTTAAATTTTGGTCCCGTTTTCAAATTGGTCTACATTAAGGTCCAAAGGGTCCAAAATTAAACTTAGTTTGATTTTAACAAAAATTGAATCTTTGGGGTTCTTTGATATGCTGAATTTAAAAATGTACTTAGATTTTTAATTATTGGCCTAGTTTTCAAGTTGGTCCAAATGAGGGTCCAAAATTAAACTTTGTTTGATTTCATCAAAAATTGAATAAATGGGGTTTTTTGATATACCAAATCTAACTGTGTCTGTAGATTCTTCATTTTTGGTCCTGTTTTCAAATTGGTCTACACTAAAGTCCAAAGGGTCCAAAATTAAACTTAGTCTGATTTTAACAAAAATTGAAATCTTGGGGTTCTTTGATATGCTGAATCCAAAAATGTACTTAGATTTTTTATTATGGGCCCAGTTTTCAAGTTGGTCCAAATCAGGATCTAAAATTATTATATTAAGTATTGTGCAATAGCAAGTCTTTTCAATTGCACAGTATTGCGCAATGGCAAGAAATATCTAATTGCACAATATTGTGAAA